>JACCIC010000035.1:2800000-2825000 GCA_018907035.1 Sycobia sp. Sy_11 | reverse complement strand
TCGATGATTTGTTTTTCTTTTTTAACCCTTAATATATTTATGTAGCTACACATAGAATTGAAAAATTTCATATTATTTCCAGTTATGTTAAATATTATACCACGCATATGAACCAGAGTTTTGAATTAGAAATTTAATTAAAATGGGAGAATAAGCATGACTTTGTTTTCCAAGCTGTGTACAAGCTTATAATAATCCTTATTCTAAAGAGGACATTGTCAAAGTGTACGAAAAAGATTCTGCGTTTCCTGTCCGCACAAAAATAATGCGCACCGATTAACCGTAATGTTGCACGCCCCAATGAACTCAGCAGGTCATAGAATGATTTGCTCTACGAATATTTATATATGAGAATATTTCATGTCTGACCGATGATTTGACGGAAAAAACTCGATTCGTCCCAGATCGATATGCGCCCCCTATTTCCCAATATATCCCAGCTGTAAATGAGGTATTTATTGTATACTTCCTTTCACGCCCGCCATCCTCCCCTCCGATAAGTCCGTCTTTGCAGCTTCTACTAATGGAGGAACAGCGTTCGATTTTCCGCGCGAACGCAACGCGTCTCTTAAATATTCAATTTGAGGCGGTCTTTCTCCCTCTCTCTCTCTCTCTCTCTCTCTCTCTCTCCCATTTCTTCTCTGCGCTTCCATAGTACTTTTCAATCTTCTCTAGCTGTCTGATATATACATATATATGCACTACTATATATATACATATACATATACATATATATATATATATACATATACATACATACATACACATTCACAAGTGCACGTAGTCCACGGCGCACGTGCAGCCGCACCGCGAAGAACCGCCTCATCTCCCTCATTTCTCACAACTTATCTGGGCGCTTTCCGACAGCTTCCTCTTTGCCGCTGATTCTTTCCCGAGCATAAAATATGCAGGCTAACTGGGAAAACGGAGACAGAGAGCTACGGCTCTTTGATTTCGGCTCGACGCGGGCGCGCGCGTAGTCTACTGCTCGAAATCACGGCCTGTAATATTCAAACTGCGCAGGCTCTACAAGTACGCTCGCGCGCGCACGCACACACACACACACACACACACACACACACATAAATCTATATGCATTCATATATATATATATATATACACACACATCTACATGCCCTGAGTTTTCTTGAAATCGCGGCACTTAAAGTAAAGAATAAGGGCCGAGAGAGGAAGGAGGCGTAAAGATACAGATAGCTCGAGATATACGGGGGCGGCCAGAATGGATGGGCGCGAGCCGAGTGAAAGAGCGAAGTTGAGTCGGAGAAAGAAAGGAAGTGGAGCGGTGCGGCGTGGGGGGGGGGAGAGGGAGCTCCTATATGGCCGTCTCGTACGGAGCCCCGCGAGAGCCTTGGACTGCTGAAGTAAATTAAGGTCTCGCCCCGATCATATCGCGGTGCGGGTAGTAGCAGCTCGGCCCGACGAGCTCGAAACTACGGACCGCGCGCGACTCGACGAATGTACCATTAAATCCGCGTTACTGCTCTCACCCACCCCCCTCCCCTCCGTCGACCAACCACCGCCCTTCCCTCACCCATCCGCCGCTCTCACTTCCCTCGGGGACCGATAATCATCAGCGCAGATATCAGGAGCGCACGCAAAAATTTCACCTCACGGCATACTCTCTCCTTCTCTCTCTCTCCCTCTCTCGCTCCGTCCGACGTCCTCGTAGCGCGAAAAAGATAAATCGGCTTAATTTGATGGAGCGCGATTTCGCGCGCCTGCAAACTTTAGACGGACTAGCCCCGCTCTCCCTCCACCTTACCGACCGACCCGCCCTTGTTTCTGTCCTCGGCTGACTTCTTTTCCCGCGAGTGCTATATGGATTCCCTTGGCTTCTCTCCCCGCTAAAGCTGCCGGCCGATAAGGAGATGCAGAGAGAGAAAAAAAAAAGAAGCCAGCGGCCGTGCTTAAGTGGCGAAAAAATTGGGAGAAATTACAGGGGGGTGGGGCGTAAGAAACGAGATATGAAGTTTAATCGCGGCTGCGGCGACGGCGCAGTGGGTGAAAGAGGGCGCGAGGCAGGGGAGGGAACGTTCGCGAGACTGAGGAGCTTTGAAAAATTGCGTAAAAAGTCGGGAATTTTTGAGCGAATTTATAAAACCTAAACGGCGAATATAATCTTTTTAAAGGCGCCGGGAGGCGAGCGAAGAAAAAGGCACGATGAGCGAGCTGCGAGAAAAAAAGGGGTTGGGGTGTAGATCGAGGAGTGGGAGAGGCAGGATGGCAAGAGGGCGGCATGATAATGACGAGGCGAGCGTGGGTGGAGGGCCTGATTTGACTTCGCAGCTGCATTATTTATATTTCCCACCGACCCCTTCATAAATCTTTCATCCAGCGACGCGGGAATTTTGTCGCGATCGTTCGCCCCTCACTCGCCCTCACCTCCCGCCCCCTCCGCGCCGATCCCTTCGCCAGACGCGGCGGTGTATTCGAAATTAGCAGCTTTGCCCCGGTGTTTTTGTGGCCGGCGAAACGCGAATTTAACACTGGAACGGGTAGCGCTCGCGGAGCGATTCGGCCACCATAAATTTTCAATATTAATGCGCTAATTACTGTATTTCTCTTTTATTTTATACCGACCCAAGCCTCATACCGTGAGAACGAATCCATTCATTTTCAATGCGCGTTAAAGTGTTTTACCTGCTTTCCTGCGCCCGAGTACATTAGCTCGTAAGCGCACGAAAATCGTGTCAAGTGCTTATATCGACTGCGAGAGTAGGGGATAATATTTCTAGGCGCTGGGTACCGGGATAATTCGCGTCTACACCGGCAGTCTCCTGGCAAACCTCGTGAAATTTAAAGTTGAAAAATAGTAAAATGATTACGTTTGCATTAATTTGCTAAAAAATAATTGCCTGAAGAAATGAAAAAAGAGGCTGAAGTGTAAATTTGAAGATTAGCGGTAGCCGTCAACAATTTTTAAATAAATTGATCTAAAAATATAGGCAATCGAACGTTTTTTTCGATCGCAATCTCGCATTTATTCCTGGAGCCAATCCAGAAATCAATATTATAAATAGTATTGACACCAAGCGGGGTCATAACTAAAATTAAGGGATTAATATCGATAAAGTTAATAAAAACGAACGAAACGAATGGCGCGCTCTGATTATTTGCTATCGGTATTTTTGCCGTTTTAAATACGAGACCCCGATAAGGCGCGATTCTGACATTTCGATCATTTATTAGATAAAAGTGACGTGTATTCGAGTAAAATATATTACTCGGCTTAAACTATAATTATTATACAAAACTACAAACACGAATTATTATACAAAAAATTTGTTTTACGACTCCGAATGAATGGATGTAGTTTTTGTAAACACGGGTATTCATATCATTAGAATGAGTTGTACTTTTGTCAACTGTTGAAAAGTAAATTAATAAATATTTTTATCGGTCTTACGGTCTTCATCCAATAATCTACTATATTAATATAACGGCAGTCATTATCCTTGGTTATCATCACCCCCGTTGAACCTGAATTAGTAATTATAAAAAAAAATTAATTTTTATGATATAGATGAAGATATTAATTAATAAATATTTTTTTATTGGTCTTACAGTCCAATAAATTCAATCTAAAAATAAAAATAAAAATATAAATAAAAATAAAATAAAAATGAAAAATAAAAATTAAATTAAAAATTAAATTAAAAATTATAATGACAGTCAGACCATCCTTGTTTACATTCACCCCCGTAGACTAATCTGAAAATAAAATATTAGCTGAAAAAATTCTTTGTTAGTAAAGTGCAGTCTGACTGTCTCCAACCTAATTGAAAACCTATGCATCGTTGAAGATATTATTATTTCTAATGATTATAAGATATAAGAATGACTGTTTTTAATCCCATTGATCAAAGAATGAAATTTACAAAAAAAAATAAAATGAAACAATAAACTCAGTTCTTTGGACATTAGTGTTATTAGAACTAGTAACAGATTAAAATTGACATAGAAAATATACACGATCAAGTAGGTTGTTATATTGTAACTCGTACCATGAATTCGTGAATAGAATAGGTACTATAAGATGAGTCGTTTAATCAAACAGTCAAATTATCTCACAAAGATTTCAGAAAAGATAATTTATGACTAGTTAGATATTCGTTAATAAGCGATATCCAGTTAACCTTATACAAAAAATGATGGTAGAGAGAGTAAATCAGATTTATAACAATAGAGAACATAAAATATAAATAATAAAATCATTTTTATGCAAATGTAAATCAAATCTAAATCTTTTGGTTTATCAGAAAGTATTTTTAAAGCATATAATATTCAAGTTTACTTTACAAAGAAGAATAACACAAGATACTTATTTAATAATTGTAAAGATAAGGATGATATATGATTAACCGTAGGAGTAGTATATAAAATGAATTGTAAATATTGTGACTTTAATTATATTATATTATTTAATTGTATTATATATATTGCATTATAAATATAGTAAATATTAGATTGGGCAAACGGGTAGATACTTATAATAAAGAATATATGAACGTCGATATAGTTTACGAAATATGAATGACACTGTCGGGATAAAGTGACATATCTAAGATTTTCAGCATCCTTTTAATTTTGGAAATGTTAATATTTTAGAACAAAGATGTTAAAGGTAGATAGTAAAGGAAAATTGTTGAAAGTATTGATATTTTGAAAAATCACAATAATCTAAATTTAATAAAGTTAAGTAAATTGATAAACACTTATCATTCTTTATTAATATAAAATTATGTATTAATATAAAAGTTTCTTTTACATTTACAATCAAGAAATTGAGGATTCTATAAATATTATATTAATTATTTTAATAGTCCTAGTTCTTATTTTAGTTCTTGAGGATGGCCGGGAGCGGTTCGAAACGTATCAAAGGTTAATTTCGATAGTGGAGACAGGGGTCTCCACTTAGGGTCTCCTTGACTACAATAGTATCTAGACTAATTTATTTTATTTTATTTTTAATTTTCAGTTTTACTTTATTATTTGCTTAATAATGATTACCATTTCGGATTCCACGGAATAATTATGAAAAGGATGATCTGACTATTATTAGATTAACTTAGGATATTATTATATAAAGACTGCAAAACCGATAAAAATGTTTATCAATTCGTTATCATAAGGTGAGGAAAAAATTTGAGAATCGAAAAAGTAGATATCTAAAATTAATTTCAGACGTAAAAATCCTTTGTCTTCCTTTTTGTAGATCAAATGCTAGCATATTCGTCATTCCAGAATATTATCACGCATATTAATTACATCCGCAGCCGTGTATTAAATACACTTTATACTCCCCTGACCTATAGCTCGAATCCCACATTCACAGCGGCTTACTCTATATAATAATGTCCTCCTTTTCTGAATTCTGCCACCAGCATGGGTTCTTTTTTTTTAATAAATTAAATCATAAATAAATGTATTGATATATGCAGAAGCATTGTTTATGACATTCGTATACAAAAACAGGACAGAATACCGATAGCATGCTACTGGGCATGTACCCTAGTGATCGTTTTATATATTTTGTCAGCATTGTCAATATTACGCCTTCATTTTCATTTCCGATAATTTAAACTCTGTTTTTCTAGATTCACATGTATCGGAATTTCATTGGCAAACGAGTATCAAACTGAAATATTGAACAAGAATAAATGATTATTTCGTTTAAGAAATATTTATGAAAAAATAATTATTTTCTACCTCGATTTGTATATCTTGAACAAACTTATATCAGACTCGAAAAAGTTCAGTACATCATGAAAATAGAAAAAAATTACGAAATATTATAAACATTATCAGACGCTGAAGAATAAGTCTCGAGTAACATAAAAAAGATATCCCCTTGTTTTTAATAAGTTATTAATAAATGTATGCAGAAATACGTGCGGGAATAGTACAAACATTGAACACATATTGCAGCTCTAGATATATTCTAGTATATCAACAAAAATATAAAAGAAATGTGTTAGATAGACATATTAAATAAATTAAAAAATAAAGAAATTTCACAAACAGTAATACATCCAGAAGGCCTTTGCTAATAATTGAACATTCACATATAAACATATCCTCTGTAATTAGATACTTAAAAATTATCGCATACGTACATTTAAAGTTTCGTAATAGTTTTTAAAGTGCAACGTCCACTTGTATAACAGTCCAAAGATACGTTATTTTAGCGCAGTTTCAACAACACAAATATATTGTTTTCAAAATAACACAATGCTGTCCTTTCCTAGTCACTCTCAATTTCCGACAGTTTCTTTTTCACCTTTATTGAATAAACAGACGGACTGTTATAACGTAAAGCAAGAAAAATATCAACAAAGAGAACTTTCAAAGGTTTATTTTGGAAAAACAGCGCGCTTTCGTTGATCAATGAAAGAAATTTAATTAATTACATATAAAAGCTATTAAAATAAGAAGGGAAAAATTACCAAGGTAGGACTTTTAGTACTAGTATTAGTATTAATAGTTATTAGTATTAATGGAAACATTAATGTAAAAATCTTGAAATTTGATTGAAATGTATGTATACCAAACTATTGTACTCCCGTTAATTTGATGAAATTATCGAAATGATATTTTTTTGAAAAATATGTTTATAAATATAATTATGAATGGTGTAAATCATCAAAGCCAATTTATTATGTATTCTATTTAAAAAACTATTATTTGAATCCTTGGAAGATATTTACATTAGTATGATCATTTTTGATGGATTTTATTTATTTTATTTTCTACCATAGTTCTGTCAATTCGTGTTTTTAAATTTCAAATCAACTTTATGACACGCTTTAATATATTAACATTGTTATAACTACTAATTTACTTCTGTAAAACGAAAATGTTTAATTTTATAAGCAAAAGACTATAATTTTACATATAACTTAAATAAAGTGATTTAATTATGGATTTCCAAGAAAATATATAAAAAATTACCGATTTTTGTGAAAAGAATGTTATAAAATTACGAAGTCCATATATTTTGATAACTACAACAATATTTTAATAACTGCTACATTATTAAAAACGTAGAAAAATCTTCCTCAAACTTCAACGAATTGTTTTAAAAAAAATTGAATCAATCAGTCCAGTCATTCTCTACTTTTGTTGTTTTTCAAAAGTTCGCCAATTTATATTTATACAATTGCTTTAATTTTAATAAAGAGCTTTCAAACTACTGGAGAAAGACATACTGAGCGCTTCCTGGATTTCGAATCTCCGATAAACTTTACTAAAAAAAAAAAAAAAAAAAAGGAAAAGTGATTAAATTTAACTCGAAAAATCTAAATATAAATTCGCTCTATCGATTAAATTCATCCTCGGTCTCCGGTAATACTATGCAGTAGCGTATACTATTCCTGAACCATATAGTCTCTGTTCTTCTTTCGAATCTGATATACTGATGAATTCACGGACGCCGAATGCGGAAGAGAAAAATTTCATCGCAGTCGCAGTCGCCGGAAATAGCCATTTCATGCGTAAAACTTCACCCTCCGCTATATTATAATTATATATATATGCTCCGTGTATATATTCGCGAAGTCTTTATTTCCTATATATATATATATATATATATATATATATATATATATATATATATTATATATACACTGTAGGATGGCGTTGGGATTCCTCGCGCGGAATTCGAAATTGTCCCCTTCGTGTAGCCTCGTTTGCACGTGCGAATTTAATAAAGTATCGTCGTCGCGCAAATGTTGCGAGCGACTCACCGAGAGCCGGGGCGCAAAGAGAAAAGCCAGCCGAGGGATGGAGGACTTATATATATATATATATATATATATATATATATATATATATGTATGTATATATGAATCGAAGCGCGTCGTAGGAGGAGAAGAGAGCAAATTCCGTATCAGGGGAGAGGGTAGGAAGGATTGAAAAGGCACGGCAGGCGAGTGGATGGCGGGGGGGGGGGCAAAGCGATGGGACTCGATGTGAGAACGGAGCACGCAGACGCGCTCTATGGCTATATGGTTAAATAGGCGAAAAAGTCTGGAGCTGCGAGTGTGCGAATTGCAATGAATGGGCGCAGTGTAAGGGCGAATCGGGCAGACAGAGAACGAGAGAGAAGGAGGCAGAGAAAGTCGCAGAAGAGGGTGCGGGGACGATAGAAAATGAAAAGGCTAGCCAGGAAATTGTGATTTCATTTGCTATATATATATATATATATACATGCTAGGGAACAGAGAGGTGGCCGAGGAAGCCAGAAGCGAAATGATGACGCTCGTTTCGCTCGCGCGCGGGCAGCAGGGCAGCGGAGCAGTAGACACCCGGGTGGCGAGGGGTTCACTCGGGGTTGGGGGGTGAAGGGGTGTATGAAACGCTTCGTTCTCAGTGAACTTTACGGCCTCCGTAGTTGGGACAGAGGCGGACTCGCGCACTGGCCAGCCCTGCGTATGTATAGAGAGATATAGGAAAGCGGCGAGGGAAGGAACGGGAGGGAGTGCAGAAGCGAACTAGATGGGGAAGTAGATAAAAGAAAGGGACGCGGTAGCATCCTGAGAAAATAGGGATAGACGGGGTGCATTCGATTGGAAAGAGATTCGCCCGTCCGATACTCGATCGAACGGCCCAATTTGGATATCCTCGTTACCTTTCATTTTCCTCGACTCCCCTATCCCCTGCGCCGCTCGCCCGTCTCTGTCTCTTTCTCGCACGCACACGCTCAATTGATCGGACCAGTCGAGCGGAGATCGTCGATCCTCCAGCCCCTCGCCCGCGCGCCACCCTCGCCCGTGACTTTTTCCCTCTATTCCGGCAAGTAGTCGCCGCGATTTTCTTTGGTACGTTTCTCTCGCCGTCTTTTTACCTTTGCTTATATACCTATATATCCTTTAATCCTTTCGCGAGCTTCTCGCGAAAACTCTCCCTCGGGGCATTTGTCCCCTCGAGCTTCGGTTAATTCCTACGCCCCCTCCCCCCCCCCCTTGCACCGGCTCCTTCCCGAACTTTTTGATTCTCCGAGTGTGTCGAAGACGCGCGCGGAGAGAGTGAGAGAGAGAGAGAGAGAGAGAGAGAGAGAAAGAGAGGGGTACGAGAGCCACCGTCGCCGGGGGCCCCAACTTCCGCGATGAGTTTTGCATTTTTAAAGGAACGAATGAAAAGTTTTTCGCCTCTTCGCTTTCCAGCACACGTAATTGCTGTCGTGCAACTGGTATACTAATGACTCGTCGCTTCTTGAAAATGAGCGGCGGCCGCCGCCTACTCGGCGATATACTCTCTCTCTCTCTCTCTCTCTCTCTCTCTATATATATATATATATATATATATATATATATATATATATATTATCACCTGAAAACCCGAGGCACACTGGGATCTCTTACAGCGGTTATAGACATTCGTCGCCGCGCTCATCCAAGGTAGAGACATAACGCCGAGTAAATTTTCTGGATAAAAGTCCGCACTTACTCTTTTCCTGCCTTTGTAATCTTTGTAAATTCCTACAAAGCCAACTCCACGGGATATTTCTTCTTACATATATATATATATATATATATATATATATATATATATATATATCGCATCGAGCTCTTCTTTTTTGTTCCCCGAACAAGTAATTTGAATCAAGAAAAAGATCGCATTAACTCAGTTATTCCAGTTCCCCTCCCTGTCCCCTCCTCGAATAGCGTTGGCAGATCATAATCCCGAGATTGAATGTGACGGAAGTTTGAAAATTAAAATTGCCCGTGCCACCCCATCCCGTCCCTCCGCCCGCAATGTCTACAGCGCAACGAACACTTTATGCCCCTCGAGTGTTTAAACTTCGAAATTCGCGTATTAATTAATCCGCCTGAAATTGAGGTTGTGGGCTGAGATAAGCGTGGGAAGAGAAGGGGCGTGAGAAGGGGGTGGGGGCCGAACTAAAACTAAAACCCAAACGTCCGGCTTTTCAGGAACATTGAACTTTGAGCTTTGAGAACGAGCATTTAAATAGCGATATGCTCGATGAAAAATTTTGTCCTGCACACAAGTATATATATATATACATATAATATACATAAAAGCGAATATTGCACCAACATTTCGCGATCCCTCGCGTACACTATCTGCAGCAATGCTATAGCACATAATATATTCTGCTCTTTATCATGATCGGAAATGATTAATCTGACTAATCGAAGTAATTTCAATTAGACTATAACTGCGGGCGTTAAAAAAAAATTGACGCCAAATAATCGATTCTCATTGTGAAATAGCCCAATAAATTGAAGCAGTGGTTTTATTAATTGTCAGGCGAAAGTACATGTGCGAACCGTTGGTGAAGTGAACTATTAAAATTGGTAATTGAAGTACATTTGGAGTCGATCGACGGTCATCGCCCTCCCGCCTACTGTAAAGATATACCTAGCTACTATATATATATATATATATATATATATATATATATATATATATATATATGGTAGATAGAATTAGCCAACAAGAAATTGTCTTAAGGACTAACCAAACCGATAATAGCATTCGGTGTAAAGTAATTATACGCAAAAGCTGCACGTAATGCGCGCCGTTGAATTCAATTCACCGTTCTAATTGCTGCGCAAACTGCATTTCGTTTTGTATTTTATTTCGATGCAATGAAATGGACTGCGCCGATTAGAGAGGACATATAAAAAATTCATCTTTTGCCTCGAAACTAATCAGAAGGCTACATAAAATACAGATGTACCTATAGTTTTAAATAATAAAATGTATGAGGATTAAACTAAAGTGGTATTTTATATGTGTCAATAACCAAAATTTTTATGTCTTATATAGTTTTATCTATTCTATACCATGTGTATTCAAAAAAATTTCTGTATACTAAATTCATAGTTGTTGATTTGATGATTAGTAGATAATTAAGATTTGGGAATCGTTTGCGTATTTACCATATTATGTTCAAAATGCCTCTTTCACATTCCTCAAGGCTTAAAGAATCTGTAAACACGTTAATCTGCTTATTTTGATCTCTCATATTAGTATCAACTATTATGTTTTACTTGTTCTGCAAAATGGTCTCCGTATAATTTTTATTCACATTCTCAACTCGACGGAACAATTCAACGTTTTCTTAAAATTTCTTTCTGCGACTATGATATGAGTTATAAGAGCAGAAGTTGATTATACTTTTATTTTCGAACAATCTAAAGTGAATTCAATTGATCCTATTCAGCACGTATTATAACAAATAATTATACAAAAATATCTCATCAGACCATAGTTCCGTGAGATTATTTCCTTTGAAAACTGTTATCCATACCACGTGAGGGATCACCAGTCAAGGCACCAGTGTTCTCAAATAATTAACTCATGCTTAAGATTATGCAGTCAATATAACAGTTTATAAACTGAGAAGAATGTAGTAATCCTCTGTCGCCTAATGTTCATCTGTCGAATCGAAGTAATCTTAATGATGCTGTCACTAAATAAATTTTCTCATGTAAATCGTAATGAATTTTTTCTGTTATGTCCATCTTTATTTTAATTTTCCAGTTTTCTTTGATACACAATCATATTTACAGCGTTTGCAAAGTTCATATTAATTTTAATACAATTTACTCGTCATCAGCTCATTACTTAATTCGCCAATTTATTCAAAATATTATTTTTATAGTAAATGTTTTCACATTAATTGTGTAACATCTGAAACTGTTATTTCGTATTTAATCAAATAAATTTTAAATACAATAAATAAAATGTGAAAATATTTCTAAATATCATATTATGGAATATAATTCGATTTTTTAATAATAAATTATTATATCATTGTGTTATTACACTACATTTTCTAACAAATAATTGTTGAATAGTCTTCCACTACTATAGCCGGACGTAGCCGGATCGAAAAGTAGGAATCTGCAGGCGGAGATTATCCGCTCGGTGCCTGCTTGGCCGCTTCCGCCATCTGGCAGCAGAAGCGCGAACAAGCAGCTGGAACGCATGCTCGCGCGGCATCATCGGCGCACGGGAAAATATTTCGCTTCACGTTTATATACGCGTGTACGCGCGGTCGAGAAGCTCGCGCTGCAGTCTCGCTAGACGCCGCGTCGACCGGAACGCCCTCCCTCCCTAATTAAAACGAAAAGTTCTAATTTTCGTCGGAAATAGGATGGTTGGTGGAGAGGGGGGGGGGGACTTTTCTAAAATCGCACGCCTGACTCGCGGTTACGCGCTTTCCGCCTGCACGCGCAATTATTGCGAGTCTTTTGCGAAAATATCGCGAGGGTAGAGATATAATATACCGACTGCCACGGTCTTATCACTGAAGCCGGCGTGCGATGCACCGATACGCCCGGTGCGCGTCGCGGTTATCATAGTTTATACAGTGATATAGCAACTTTCTGCCTGCTGTGAGCATATATATATATATATATATATATATATATATATATATATATATACATATCTATGTATATATATTATGTATACTACATATTCTACACATATATACATATATACATATACATATATATATATTATACGTAAATAGAAAATGCTCGCACATACAGATCCTCGGATATGAGCTGAAAATTCAAATAATCCAATTACGTTCGAGCTGCGGCCACGTCGGCCGCGCGAACGTACATTTCTCTACATACGCGCCCCTCTATATGCATCTGCTAATGTCGGGGCGCGGAATTTAATTACGCATTAGCGCGCGGAACGAACCGGCGGCGCTCCGCGCTCGGACTGCGCGCCCGTTCCTGTATAATGCACGCTTATACCGCGCGCGTTCGCGCGCTGGAAACACAACCGGGCGAATTCACGCCGATTTGAAATCCCCAGCTCGCGGCTCTCGCGTATAGTTATATAAATAACCGCGCTCCTCTTTGTAATTCTACCCGGCTATCCCGATCGTTCGCGCGTTCGCCTCAAAAATCGCGCGCGCAGCGGTCGGTACTGGTGTTAAGAGATAATGCGTCGTCGGAACACGGCCACGCCCCGCAGTCCGAATGGATCAATTATTATTTGGATTAACGTGTACGATATATTTCTCGTCAATTCCACACACACACACACACACACACACACACACACAGGATAGAGGTGACCACGTCCGCGACGTGCTCACGTGCACTTCTAAGTGGCCATTAATCTATTATTACATGTAACCGTAGCCGAATTAAAAAAAAAAAAAGCGCGCGAATCCGCGCGTTTCTCCGAATGGTCGAACTAATTACCCCGCAATGATATAATTACATCGACGTCCCATCCCCCCCCCCCGGATAGCGGCGCGGCAAAGCTCCATAAAGATCCCTCCCCTCCCCATCGACTACTGTATAATTACTGCATTTTCCGCGAGGCTCAATATAATACATAGACTGTAATATAGACTGTAATATAATGTCTACCTGTCAGCTGCGGCCGCTTCTCATTTTTCAGCGTGGGAGTCCGAGTGCTATTATACATCCATGTGTGTCCCGAGGTCTATGCGGCGCGTGCACGCCGCCGGTATCGCCCCTCTCCCCCCCCCCTTCTCTCCTTTCGCACGGCGGCTCGTTATATACTTCGCGGGACAATGTATAAAATCATTGAGTAGAGAGCTGCCACCGCCTACTACCCGCGAGCTTGTAATGATCGCACGTGTAATAATGCCTGATGACGTTAAATGGTCGCGCGGCGATAAGTGCGCGAATTTGAAAAATAACTTTTCTCGCGAATAGAAACCTTTAGAGCATCTGTATCTGGAAACTTTGTTTCCTCTAAGAAAATTGGTAAAATCCTATATCGTGCGATTAATTAATCATGAGCACATGTCGAGCTTGATTTGAGCGAATATATCGGCTTTATAATATTATATTTTTTACGTTTAGATTATCATATTTATATATGGCTTTATATTAGTACATTACATTTTTTGACTACAAATGAATTGGCCAAAAACATATTTCTGTAAAAATCTCAAAGAAAAAAACCTTAATTAAAAATTTTGAAGGGAAATACGAAAAGACTTGAAACGGAGATACAAAAAACAAAAATAAAATAGGAAAAGCATAAAAAATAAATAAGCAAGAAATCGCGCTTTCCCTAAATACACGTCGTTAGTTATGTCGAGAGATTATCGAAAGAATGACCGAGTATATTGAATGATTTGTCACGAACGATAGCCGAAACTTGCAGTACTTTTCTCATTCCGAATATTGTCTGCCATATTGATCCAGCACCTTGGACATAGAAATCTAATTACAGATTCGCAACTACCAAAACCTTACGGTTACCCTCTTTGGATTGAAAAAGAAAAAACTTATTTTCGAACCATTAAATTGGTTTGTCAGTCCTCTAAAGATTATTTTTTTGCTTTTTTCGGACTACCGCTTACAGGGGGATTTACGTTGAAAGTATAGTTCATTAACTAACGTTTTGGAGTGAAGAGGATGATGAGTGGGCATGGCCGTGTAAATCTGTGAGTAATCCTCGACACGTGGATTAAACACGTGTCCACGTGAATTCGATCAATAATAACGCGTGTGCATGAAAGAAGGACCGCCCAGGACCGAGAAGAGAGTACGCATCATTCGCGCCTGCGCATTACGGCAACGTGCTCGGTCCCCTTTCCGCACCCTTGTCCCCACCCATTTAGAAAGAACGATCCTGCTGTAAGTGCAGAAAAGTCTGCTGCTGCTGCTGCTGCTGCTGCTGCTGCTGCAACTGGTATCCATGGGGTACGACGCCCCTGCTACGCAAGATTGACCGGGGGGGAGGGCGAGGATGGGCTGTACGTACGGTGCTCTTTGCCTCGCCGCTCGTAAACTATGCAGAAGAGCGAAAAGCCCCGACTGAGAGCCCGCGGTGCGCGTGTGTGTTTATATATATATATATATATATATATATATATATATATATATATCCATCCAAGCCGCATCGCTTTCTCCTGGGATCGCACGAGGATCGACGATGGGCGAAAAGATCTTCTTACCCAAAGTCGACGGCGATATACGGACGTATAAAGAAAATCGCCGGCCTATACAACCCGTCACTTCCCTTGACTTTCGCGAACCCCCCCCCTCCCCCACCTCCCGCTCGCTTCCAGGAAAGAGCCCGCTCGTCGTGCTCTCCTCCTCCCGTGCATTTTTCCATATTGCGCGATTCTCCCTCGCACCTCCTTGTTTTTCCGCGCGACGTGTTTTTTCTTCTCCCCTATATTGTGTATAATATATATATATATATATAAATTTCAGCGAATTTCCGGCTCGTTCGCGATGCGCCGCGCGAACCCGCGAGCTTGGCCTCGAGGACGCAGCGCTGCGACGAAGTACGCTGAATCGACTGCAACAATGCCTCTCGCGGTGGCGGCGTCCTCGTTGCTGGAAACAATAACGATATCACCCGCAGCTATAATATAGAGGAAGCGGAGATGGCGAGACGGCTGCTGCTGCTGCTGCTGCTGCTGCTATTGCTGCAGCGATACGCCGAGACCCTTTTACCTCGGTCCTTTACTGCGTATATATATATATATATATATATATATATATATATATATATATATATATATACGAATACACAGTATGCGTCTCCCGGCTTCTATACTCCGACGTCTTCGTCATTGTTCCTTTTCTCCCCCCTCTCCTCTCTCTCTCTCTCTCTCTCTCTCTCTCTCTCTCTCTGTCTCTCTCCCAGTTGCCCGTAAATTGTTGCTGTTTGCCAGTTTTTTTTCTCCTCCTTCTCTATCGCTCCCGCTTGCGTATAGATACGCCGTTCGCCAATCTCGCGTACGCGCGCGGCAGCAGTCGAGGGCCCCGCGCCGATCAATAGAGGTGATTCTGCGCGCGAGGAGGCTCGATGCGCGGCGCCGCGCCGCAACAGCGCCAGGCAGCGCCCCTGCGGCGAATCCCGCGCGGCACGCAACCATGATGCCGAATCGCGCGGGGTGCGCCCGCCGCCGCGACGCCGGCGTCGTCGTTCGCCGCCCCCGTATCAGCTCTGACGCGTGTCGGGGTGTAGTGAAAAGCGGCGACCCGACGCTCGGTCGCAGGGGCGTGCGAACCGGTGGCCGGACCCTGTGCCTCGGTGCCCTCGCAACTTCGTCCATTTCATTCGGCATTGCACGTTGATATCGCTATTGGATTTTCGTCGCTCGAGAAAATTTACGTTCGAGGAACATTTCATTCATACGTTTTTAGAAATTCGGTCAACCGAGCTCAATGCAAACGAAGTAAACGTGACAAACAAAAACTGATTCTAAAGATTTCGTTAATATTTGGCGAATTTGAATTTAACGATACTAAATATTTGTAAGTAAATATAAAATTTCGAAAAAATAGAAACAGTTTTTACATTTGTCATAAATTTTACAAATTCTATTCTTCTATTGAACTATCAGACTTCACGAACAACATCCAATATTGATCCAATTTATAAAATTCAATTCGTATTACAATTTACATATAGCAAAAAGTTTAAAAGTCAATAGCAATGAGGGAAGACTCTTTAAAAAAATATTTTTAATAATCAGAATTAAAATCTTAATCTATCCGCTCCTTTTACCCAGAAATAGAGAGGAAGCTCACCAAAGTTATCTAAATCTGATATACAGTTGTAATTGTTTCCGTCAGCCTTTCCATTTATGAAATTTAAAATCAGCCGCAGCAGATTTACCAATATTCCGATCGGGCTTCAAAAAAATTCGACGTTCCGCCACTCCCGACGCTCCTTCACGTTTATCCAGAATTCGTATTTTAATATGGTCCTGCGCTCCTAGCCCTCCCCCTCGCAACCCTCGCCGCCCTTATTCATTTAGCCGCGCTATTTGCGGCTGGGCGGCGCGTTACTCAGCGATATAATACAGCAGGCGGCGAATTCGATATCGCCTCATCGTCTATATATAACGGGCGCAAGTGCAGCCACTGCACTATCCGGCCGAATAACCGCCCGTATCGAAATTCGCGCAGACCGCGCATAGTTGCAATACCGATGGAGGTGAAAGTATATGTATATATATATACATATATACATGATATACAGGCGTATACATGTACATATCGCTTCATCGCATCTCGTAAACATTGTGCGAGAGAGCGCGGGTCCAGCCAATATATAATGTATCTGTATGCGTCGCTGAAATATTTCGAAACGACGCGCGTTACTCGCGCGCGCGTATATACCACGCGATCTATTACTGCGAACTGTTGGTAATGTATATTGATAAATTGCGCGCGGCTTGCGTATCTGCGAAATCCGTTACGATATCAAGTGTCGCCAAAATGTCGTACGTATACGTATACGCGTTTACAGATACAGATATAGCATCGACGACGGCTTGGTCAACGCATTGTCTCGGATATTGTGTATGCGAGCGGGATTATAAATTCAATGCCAAGTGAAAGGTTTTAATTATCCGACGACTCGACGCGAGGGGTCGGGAGGAGGCGGCGACTCGTGCGCAAGCATCTCTCTCTCTCTCTCTCTCTCTCTCTCTCTCTGATTCGCGACGGCCGGCGATCGGACAAAAGCAATTAAAAAGCAATTTGCCGGAGATGCATCGCGCTTCTCGCGGAGGCGACTCGCGAATGAGGCGCATATACACGTGTGTATGGAACGTTGAAACACCGATACGAAACGCCTCGGCGCGGTCACTTTCGCGTCTTAAATCACCGGGACTTCGATTCGCCGCGACTCGCGTGCATTATTTGCGTGTACTCATGAAGGCGCAGCGATTGGGGAGGAGAGGTAGAACGAGCGTGGCGCCGCACATGATTGCGGGAGATATTCGTGCAGTGCGCATATACCGACAAAATGCTCAAATAAAAGCACTTTTATACAAGAGTCGTGTATGAAAGACGGCCCTGACTCGAGGCGATAAATCAGGTCCATCTATCCCTCCCTCTCTCGTTCTACCTCCCGCTCTCTATCTACCGTGGCGGAATAAAAGTCTCGTCGACCGAGCCTCTGGACGAGAGCGACGTTAAAGCCCCCCTCCCCCTGCGCCGATCTATAGTTGGCCGAGACGCAGAACTCCTCACTTGGCCCCTACTCCCTTTCCCCCTAAAAACGAGAGCAACGAAATGGATAAACAGACGGCTAATTAGCGGCTCGCCGTCCCGAGCGGTCAATCATGTCTTCCTTCTCTCATTCCGCTATCTACATATCTTATTTCCGCAGAGTGCGCATCGCCGTGTTGCATCGACTCAAGATCTATGTGGCGCGCTTTGGTATATTTAAATGGATGATGAACGAGAAGTGGACCGTGAATTTTCGAATTTAAATTTATATCTATTTGCGCCTACATACTCAAGACCATATGTATCTCCATGTAATTTAGACGATTCTTACTGATCTGTATTATGATAAAGATAAAATTACAAGGTCTTATACGTAACAAAATATAAATATATAAAAGATCAAAAAAATAATATAAATATTATTGTTCAAACCTTTAAATATTGTTCAGATAATAGAGAGCCCTAAACAATATAAAATTAATAAAAAATTGAACGGTAAATTGATGAACACGTGTCAAAAGTGACAAATCAACATTAATGCTCAAAAGAAAAAGTAAAGTTCGCATCAGAATATATTAAGATTATGATAAGACAAGGCAAATATCGAAAAATGAATACTCATTAAAAGGCAAATTAGAGGTCTATGTTTACAGTTAAACCTGAAAATACCGTAATCGGGATCCATTCCAAATATACGTTTTTTTTCTAAATTCAATAATTTATAATACAAGTCTGAATTTTTGCATTTGTTCAATTCCAATTTCGCTTCTTTACTCGAGAGATGTCTAAAGAAAGTCAGGCACATTAGTCAAAATAAAGAAGTATTAGCGCTCGAGCCAAAAGTCGTAAGAGAAATTGATATTGTCGAGAGAATCTCTGGTGTTCAAGCGAACCGAGGAAGACCGCGCGTAGGCCGTTTTCTTCGCCGTCTCGCTGTCGCATTGAACAGTGATCGCTGTCGAGTGAGGCGGAACGAGAGCAAACAGGGTTGATTCCTGCAGGATCTTGAATACCAAACACGGAGGGGCTGCGCGGTGAGGAGAAAGCGCAATAATTATCATCCTCGGTCTTGGGGCGATCGCAGCT
The DNA here is from genome assembly GCA_018907035.1 of Sycobia sp. Sy_11. Taxonomy (NCBI): domain Eukaryota; kingdom Metazoa; phylum Arthropoda; class Insecta; order Hymenoptera; family Epichrysomallidae; genus Sycobia; species Sycobia sp. Sy_11. The sequence goes on along the minus strand of JACCIC010000035.1, from coordinate 2,805,936 downwards.
CGTAGCGCTCCGCGGCCCGTTAATTGATAATTGTCGTCGCGCGAGGAGCCGACGCGCGCGCGCGCGCGCGCTGTTATTTCGCGCCGAGTTTCGCGATGCATCGGAGGGAAGCGAAATCGGACGGGGGAGGGGGAGAAGGGGTGGCAAGAGTTCGTCCGACATTCGCGAGCTTCTTTACTCGTCTCCCGCGCGCGCTAATTATATATACACGTATACGTAGAATAGCAAGAACGGTATAATTGCCACGCGTTCGCCCGTCTCGCGGGCTGCGAATCCCCGGTCCCCGCGTTGCCTCTGGCGTCTTCGCTGCTGATTGCAGGCCAGCGCGGGGAAGTTTATTCTACATTTATATATATATATACATAAGGTTCATCGTGTTTAGCTGTGCGCGGATGATTATACCAATTGGTCCTCGGGTATTTCTCAGTTTCCGTGCCGCTTTACCTCCCAGCTCTACGGTACTGCTTGTACTTCTGTCTGAAACGATCTTGAATAAATAACCTTTGCCGATAGAATATTTCGTGCATGGAAACGTTGTTCGAACGTAATGAGTGTAGAAAGTATATGAACGGGAGAAGGAACGAGCTTCTTAACGACGCGCGCTAAAGAGAACAAACGACTCAAGAAGCACTCCGGATTGGTTGATTATGCCTATCGTATGTTGCAAAACGGAGCAAGAGTCGAAGACTCAGATTTGCACTCTGTCAGCTTCGATGTCTCGCCAAGCGTGCATATATATACCGCATAAATAGCCGTGGGTCATCCAATAATTATCAGCCGCTCAACCGATCGCTACAACGAATCATCAGTCAAAGACACGATTAGATCAATAGATGTAGGCTTGTTTGTATTCCATTGCAAAAATGTGGGACATTGGATTGATTGATTAACATCAAAATCATGTTCAGCAGTATGAGAGCAGTAATGAAAAGATGAAGAGTTTAGAATAAAGCCGATCCACGCTTTTCAGACCATGCTCATTAGAAATTTAAACTGGAGAATTTAAAGGAAAATTGATCAAAAAGTACATATGATAATTTATAGTGCTACTATTGACGAATTCTATAGTGACGCATTAGCAACTAGATTTATTTAGATACTATCCCGTAACTCTGATGAAATATTGAGAATTCCTATAGTGCCCACAGGTAAGTTTGTTGCTAAACGGAAAGTGAAATGGATGCATATTTGACTAAAGTACAGTTAGCCGCTCATAATCCCGGATAATTAAAAGACCTCTGCGAAAAGGCTGTATTCCTATCAAGTGATACGAGTCGATTGGCTACTCAGGTAGCATTTTTGGAAAACATTATGCGGACGATAAGTCCTTTAGTCCATTTAATTTACCTAAAGAGCAGGTCATCGAATCCTTGATTAAGCTACTTAGAGCTAGCCTAACTGCTGTACGCGCGCTTTCCACCTGGATAGGAAGAACAATGATCTGTCTACCTAAAGCTGTAGAAGTTGACTAACACTTCGTAAACGACTTCCCTTTAGCCTTACATATTCACCATAAAGTTCTGAAAAACAGTCCCATTCTCACGGAGTAACATACTTACATACAGCTGGTAGCTTGATGGAGATAGCTCTTGGCAAAGCCATCCCACTTATTCAAAATTAATGGATGATCAGAAGAGGTTTTAAGTAACTAAAAATTTAGGGTGCATCTAAGCATACTTTACTTTAAATACGATAAATAATGGTAACGTCAAGACCGGTTGCCCTCAGGAAAGGCACTTTTTCGAGTTTTTTTATACTTAATCGTAAATGATCTGTTATACTGCTCAAAGCAATAATGTTTACGGTCTATCTGAATGACATTTTTATCGTAGCGGGTGGAGTAGTTTTGATTAAAACCATAATGTCAGTATGATGAAATAGGGCACGGGAGACTAAACTCCGAAGCACTAAACTTTAAGACACATAAAGAGGTTCTAAGACTTTTTCCCACGATTTTTCGGTGGTCCGATCCAATACTTTCGCAAACAATTGAATATAAAATCGTAGTCTCATAAAATCGAATCCATCACCAAATATATATATTAGCGCTCTCGATCACAGAAGCTAAATAACCATGACAATCTTTCCCAGGAACAAATCGAAAATGTGCCGTCCAAAAGGACAAGGAGTCTATATGGCGTGTGGTGCAAGCTAGACGTGGCCATATATATATATATATATAGAGAGAGAGAGAGAGAGAGAGAGAGAGAGAGAGTGCGCGCAATGTACATCTGATAAAAGTCGCAAGCGTACAGAGGGAGCACACTTGCGCTGATACGTATACATCTATTCTGCGGGCATCCCGCTGAAGGCATTGAAACAGTATACGTTATAGGATTGATCGATGTACGCGTATAATACCGATCGAAGAATTGTCTGTCGCTCGTAATCCTCCGTGCCTCTCGCCCATTTTTATGCAAGAGGATGAGAGGAGGGAGGGGTAAAGTCTCGATGACGAGGTCACGCGCGGTAAGGAGCCGAGCCCGAGGATGCGGCCGGTCGCGCGCGCTCGATAATTATCGCGATAACGTCCACTTTGAGAGTGGCGCACGGGGAGTCGACCTCGGACTCGTCTCCTTCTCTCTCTCTCTCTCTCTCTCTCTCTCGCTTGCGATTATTTAAGAGCTCAAAGCTCTGTACTCGCGCACCTGTTCCTCTGTACTGTCGGCGGCGTTGATCGGGAGGGAGGAAGGAGAAGGGAGGGGTTGTTTCTCGGCTCTTTGCGAGCACACGTGCATAAAAGACCGGAGGATTTGCGATCTTTCAAGGATCGCGCAATGATGAAATGCTATGCACGCGCGAGCGCGCGCGCGCGCGCCGTTGCTCGATCAATTGACAGCCTCTTAAGCGCAAAAGATGTATTGGACAATTGTGTTTGTCTGCGTGCATGAAAAGAGACTGTATTATATTGTAAACCGTCCTCCTTTCTATATGCAACTCTCCATTCCGAACGGTAGACCGACAGCACAGATTTTCGTACGATTTACATTTATATGAATATATACGAGTGAAAATTAATTGTATAGATATGCGCGCCTAAGCCGTTTTGTATGTATAAGCAGTTAATCTAAGCATTTATATTATAACAAAACACACATTATTCAATAATGAATGGCATGAGTAAACTGATATGTGATAAAATATATTATATATATATATATATATATATATATATATATATATATATATATATATTACATAAAATTCCATTATAGCAAGTTTTAGATCTGTAAATTGAAATGGAATAAGAGCATTACGAAAGGATTAATTAATATTACGAACGGAGCGTAAGAGAGATGAAATGAAAATACAATACTTTAATTCCCTTTTAATTTGCGAAGATTGTGCACCACCCGTTGAAAAGGAAACCTGAAAAATGCAATATAATACAGTACGACAGAACAAAGGCGAGAGTTACCAAATCGTCTTTTATGAAGTCTATGCAAAATTATATCTGGTGAAAAAATGTAGTTAACGTCTGTTTTTAATTATCTTGTACATATCCTTTTTTATAATCCCCACGCGTGGCCTTGCCGCTCACATTGGCACGTGGACAGCCCAGGAATAAATATTCATATGTGTGTATATCTATATATGTATGTATATACGCCATCGTGCGTGCGCAAAAGCACGCACGCACAATTCACGACCGATAAGCCGAGAGGGGGTCTAGCGCCTACCGCCGGCGGCCCGGAAGACGCGTGGCTCGGCCGGCGACAGGTGCCGTCCCTGGCTTATACTCGTCCGCGCGCGCGCGCACGTCCGAGCTGGTTTAAATTTCTCTCCCCGAGTTCCCGGCGGCGCCGCACGTCCGCGTCGCGCCCGCGCGTCTATGCTCCGTCGGCTGGCGCGTTTCCTCCCTTGCGTTCGCGCAGCTTCGGGGCGTGGAGATCGGACGCTCGAACGAAGAGCGAGAACGAAGAACAGACGGAGGAAGAACGGACAGAGATAGCGCGCGAGAGACAGAGACGGAGAAAGAGAGAGTCAGCCGGTCGATCCGTCGCTCGGTCGCGCATCGCTGTCCTCCGCGTCTCCTCCGGGGCGGTCGCTCCGCACCCCCCCAGCCGACGCCGAGCACCCGCGAGTCCCAGCAGTAGATGAGTCTCGTCTTCGGGATATTCGCGCGCGAAGTCTAGCCGCCGGTCCGGGGCGTCGGCCACGCCTGGCGTATACGCGTCGCGCTCTCGCGTCGTCGCAGCCGCCGCGGCCAGCAGCCCGGGAGGGGCGGGGGGCGAGGCCAGGGCCGGCTAGCGCGATGAGGGCCAATAACGGGGCGGCGCCGGCGCCGTGACATGTTTCCCCGTGACTTCTGCTGGCTCGACTGCTGCAGCAGCGTTCCGCCGGGTCGCCGGGCCTGCCTCCTCGAGTTCCTCGCCCGCGGGACGAAGCCGGCCGTCGCCGCAGCCGTCCCGGTGCCGTGCGTCCTCTGGTGGCCGCCGCCGACGCCGACTGCCGATATCCGCGGTGCGGTCAGCGGTATCGACCACGCAAGTGTTTACCAACACCATCGCCAACAGCGCCGACGTCGTCGTCGGCGTCGTCGTCAGCGACGCCAGCGGCAACAGCAACGGCGCCCTAAAGTACAGGGCGTGAATCAGCAGTCGCTCTCGTCGTCGTCGTCGTCGTCGTCGTCGTCGTCGTCGTCCTCGTCCGCGGCGCTCCCGCGTCGGCGCCAGTTTCCGCCGCCCCCCGCGCTCTCCCGGAGCGGAATCGACCGGGAGACGCAGGAGCAGCTGTCCCGCAGATACGCGCCCCGCGCGAATACTCGCACCATGAAAACAAGGTGAGGCTTTTTCGTCGGCGTTCGTCGGCGGTGCTTTATCTTCTTCCTTATAATGTATATATTTACTACTTGTGAACCCTCGAGAGACACCTTGTAAACGTTGACTTGCTTACACCATAAGATTTTATAAATTATGCTTTCAGAGATTTCTTAAAACACAGCAATTAATATATATTTTTTTTTGGTATTTCCAAAAAAATTGCCAGTAAATATTATTTTAATCGGCCTGAATATTGAATTAGTTTATTTAAATTAGTAAGAACTTGCTCAAATTGGCTCTATCGGATTTTCAATAAATTTATCATGGACATCGAAGAATGTGAAACGTATACCGTATAATAAATAAATATATATTGTATTATATATAATATATTATACCGTATACGTATAATAAATTTTCAGTATTTGAATTCCATCAAGAAGTAGTAGGCTAAGTGTTAAAAACAAGGAAAAAAATTGTTTTAATGGTAAAAACTCGAAAATTTATGCATACGTAAACTCAAGGTTTTACCATCTGTACAAAAGAAATTAAGATTATTTATCACTGACACAAAAAAGGTCTCAATATACAAATTGTATAGAAAAATTTAATACTTATTAAGCTTAGAGTTGGACAATTTAAATGATTTTATTAATTGTAATATAGCCTATAGTTGATACGTAAATCAATGTTAAATAATTCATTCTATTTCAAAATAATTTTAACTATATAATATAATATATTTAAAACAATATCGTTTCCCTCCTTAATTCTGCTGGAGTATCTACTTGACACAGTTATACAGGATACATCCTCCTGAAAATTACAGCAACTTTTTTAAAGCAAAATTAATTAAGGTTTTTTTCAAATATAATTCGTCTAAAATCCGATAAATATTTTCTTAATTTATAATCTTAATTTAAAATAAACATGTTCAAATGGATTCAAAAGGTTTTTTCGATTTTTATCCGATTATTCAAAATTCTTTTGTCGTTCTTCACAATGTGTATTTTCTCTGCCAAACACTTACATTGTATGCGATTTGGTTGAAACTACCATTTAAACGTGATCATCCTCCCGCCTACTCCCCCGTCCTACTCCCCCGCCCGCCCTTGATCCTTGCCAAGAAAGAATGGAGGCGCGGGGTGCGCCAATGAAGGAGGACACACGTGC
>JACCIC010000035.1:2730000-2797500 GCA_018907035.1 Sycobia sp. Sy_11 | reverse complement strand
AATTATGTTGAAAATGCAACATTTAAGAAAATATTTAAAAAATAAAATTCAGAAAGTAAAAAAAAATTCATATTCTGATTAAAACAGAACGTTAAGATAACTATAAATATGTTAACTTGTCTTGAGCAATGCAATTTTGCAGAAAATTTTATGACTACTCAACGAACACTATATTATACAATTATATTAATTAATAATAATTATTTAAATGATTTAATTAAAATAATTAAATAATCAGCGTATATAATTGCCCTAAATTTAAAAATGAAAAAAATATTAATTAAAAACTTGCAGCGATGGAGTTTAAATATCAAAAAATTTATTATTTGGTTTTACTTGAAACCTGTTTATGCTCGTTACATATGAGCAAAAAAGAAAAAGAAAATCTAGAATGAAACGTAGAAAGTATTATTCTGATTATCATTATTTTTGTAACTAATGTAACAGCTAAATTTCTTTTTCGTTGAAACGAATTATCTAAGTATATTATCACTTCATGCTTTAAAGTAGACTTTTAAAATACATAATTCGATATCTTTCTGTAAAGTAGAGTAATAACAAATTGACTGGACACGTTTACTTGGGATTTCACCTTAATTCCTTATCAGTTACGCCAGTCACACACACGCACACACACACACACATACATAGATTTATATGTGAGAACATGAGAGCGAGAGATTATTTCGAAATACATGGAATATTATTGTATACTTTTATTTTCATTTCAATGATTTACAACTAAATTTAAAGCTAACAGTAAATAATTCTCAGCCGTTCTATATTTTTACCTTGATTTTATTAGCAATTATCCTTGAATTTTTTTTTTTTTGAACAATAAAAATATTAATTATCTTTAAAATATTTTACGAAACTTTTACGAGCGTAAAATTTAAATAGAATATCCCAGGCTTTTGTCGTTATTCAGGAGCTTTATATAGACATATACTCCAGAAAGCTGCATTTCCCGCGGTGAACCTTGCGAACGTGCACACACATAACTCGAAAGCCATTTCGAGAAAACTCGCGCCGCACACTCCCCGCAAAGGGGCCTCGTGGACGTGGCATGCGCCTTTGTGCGCACGCATACGAAGCCAACACTGTACATATATATATATATATATATATATATATATATATATATATATATATATATATACATATACGCCACTCCTCTGTTTATCCGCGATCTCTAAAAGCGCCAAAATAGGCTGAGGCGAGGGACGGGGCGGGCGAGCCTGCAAGCGAGCCGCTCTATTAATATAACGCGATCCCCGTCGGTATAGGTATATGCGCATATATAATTATATATAAGTCTCCCCTGCTGGGATTCCGCGGAGTGCGCGCGCGCGCGGCAGGGAAAAAAGAGGTTGACGCGCGGCGACCTCCCGCTGATGCTCCACGGTGGCGGCGTTGCATATACTACTTGCTGCGAGCGCCGCGCGCACCACCCACAAAACCGAAGCTGCACTAGCTGCTCTCGCTGTACATTAAACATATGTACGGAGGTGAAAAAAGAGCGTATATCTCGAGCCTAGGAAATTCTGCTTTTAATACAGACGGCCGATAATGAAAGGAATCTTAGTTCCCACCGTGGCCCAGGAGTTGACGCAGTGTATAAGATCCCCCCGCATTCTACATGCCGTGCCAGTCAGTAATGGGCATTGCGGCTAAAAGTCTATAGTAACCTTTCGGATAGACAAATACGAAATAAGAGAGCTTTTTCCGGCAATACACTGTGTTGCTTTGCCTAATTTTTCGATAATGCTAAATGATATACTTTAATTACCTAAAAGTTCTGAAAGGGAGGTTCTTAACTTTCTGACATTTTCTTATCTAGGGGGGATCTAAATTTTCCTTCCCTTTGAATGACACAATATCAGTAATACAGTGATAAAATTTTCATTGATTATTTAATAAATGTTACAAAAAATGATTCATAATTAACGAAGAAGTTTACTAATCTCCAGTTCCTATCAGGTGTTACTTTATTAACTAGAAAGAACAAGAATTCAAATTCCATGTACTGACGCTGGTTTGCATTAGTGTATACGTAGAATTTAAACGAATAATAATTTTTTCTTTTTTTTTGAAAGAATAGAAAAATTCTTTGACGTAACATAACGAGAGGCTATTTATCCAGAACTGTATCTAATTCACAGTTTATGAAGATTTAATTTTAATAATTCTAAAATTACGTAAGAGTTAGAGGGTATATGTACTTTTACAAAGATTCTATTATTGCTTACATAGACTGAAGGGAGTCTAAGAACGTTCAAAAATAAGCTTTCATGCATATTCTTCACGAAAACATGTATGATATATATATATATATATAGTTTCACTATATTGTGTCACCGTTGCCGACACGCAAAACATTCTACTTCGAAGCTCACTTTGAAAGTTCGGGCTGCTCTGTATACAATAGGCGCGGAAGGGGCAGGAGAAATCGCAGTCCACCCCCCGCCCCCTGTACAATTCGGTCCCGCGCGACAAACGAATCAATCGCCCCGCACTTATCGTATACGAGGCGATTTTTAAGGCTCGCGTAGCGAGAAAGGAGCGATGATCCAGCAGTGGCGGCGCGACACGAACCGGGTCCCGTATCGATCTTTCCCTCGTCGCGTTGCCTCCCGGCCGACGCTCGCCTGTATCGCTCTAGAATAGGCGACGAGGGCGACCGAGCGCGAACTTTCGAGGGAGAACAGCAAAAAAAAAAAGGAAAATAAAGAAAAAACAAAATGCCCGCCGACGAAAGAGAGAGAGAGAGACAAAGAGAGAAAGAGACAGAGAGAGGGAGGGACAGCGTGAGAGAGAGAGAGAGAGAGAAAGAGAGTGAAGAGCAACAGAACCTTTATATATATATATATAGAATGGGAAATCCATCCGTTCGGGACTAATGCAATTAATTCATCCGAACGCTGCATAGGCGTCAGTCTGTCCGTAACCAGGGAGCTTCTGCGCTTTTACTTGTATGTATATATATATATATAGGAGTTTCCACTCTCTCACTCGGGTGTGCGCCCGAACGCACGGCCGACGCGGCGCTGGCCGATGAACCGCGCATAATATGCGCGCGCGGATCGCCGGACGAAGACCGATCTTACAGAGCAGCGCACCTGCTATGCCCAGCCGCAGGCTAGATTTAAACTTGCTTCTAATATATATATATATATATAGGTATATGAAGCGCGCGCTACGCATTGGCCGACGTCCACGAAGACGACGGCGAGGCTGCGCCCAAAACAGACCGGGTTTGGAAATTGGCGGAGCGGCGATCCCGCTGACCCGTGGCGCACTTTTAGATTTCCGCTTTTATCCCACGGGAATTTCGAGCGACTACTGTCTGCTTGAATACCAGGTCCTTAGCCTAAATCCTAATAAAATTTCGTTATAATTATAAATTTGAACTTTGGGTGCTCCTTTGCTCAAACTTATACGTGTCTTCTCGTTTCGAATATTAAATATCTTATTATATATTTTTTTGAAAAAGTTACACTCAAATTGTACCTATTAGCATTCCGAAACTTAAATTAAATTTCAAATGCAGGTATATTCAATTTATATTATAATTAGTATATTTCATAATTTATCTTAAATTTAAAGAAAATATACTGTTTTTAATATTTTTATATACATACTCGTATATTGCAACTGTTTCTAACAATGTAAATAAAGTATTTAAATTTCATAATTACTCATAAAATTAGAAGGTTCGCTTGATAGTTAAATTTTCTTAACTGACACAAAAATAAAGCTAGATTATAACTTTTTTATGGCAATCTGTAACATTTTAATTTATTTGCACAGTTAAAGAGAACTTTCATTCCTAATTATATAGTAATTGTAACCTTTTTTCTTAAATAACACAATGGTAATAAATTGCGTAGCTAAAAAATTTGCAGTATTTTCTCTTCTTAATTACAAACATAAAAATTATCGAAACAAATATTATTCAGTTTGAATAATTCCAATAGCAAAGCATATATATATATATATATATATATATATATATATATATATATATATATGTATATATATATTGTAGTATATAACTGAGCATTTAACATCTTGGAACTGCCAGTAGAGTATATAGTCGGCCATGTATGCTCCACGGGCAAAAATATAATAGCAGCGTGTAAAAGAAGAAAATGAAAACGGCTTTCTAAAAATAAGGTCTCTAAAGCATTAAAGTAAATGCGAGCTGGAGTTTTTAAAGAAAGTGATAAAGTATAACCCCGGCCCTATAGAGCAAGAAGTGCAATTTTATCCATCGAGTAAATTTACCCAAACTTTAGCTGCGCGAGCGAAATTCCAAGTGCCCGATATCCCCAAGGATCTAGCGCTCGGGGGGGTTGCAAAATTTTAGCTTCTTCCGGCTTGCCCCCCCCCCCTTCTCCGATTTCTACCAGCTTCATCCCCGGTCGTTTTAAGACGCACAATAATCTCTCCCGGGTCAGCGACGTAGCAGCGCTCCAGCGTGTTTTTATACTCGCTATATATATATATAGATAGATATAGATATAATATTGCAGTCGAGCGAATATTGCGGCTCTCGTGAAAGTGGATGTTATCGATCTTGGCGCGAGGGCGCAGAGCCCCGCTTGCACAGCATATATATATATATATATATATATATATATATATATATATATATATATGCACGAGTGCAACGTATTATATCGTTATAATATATACTTGAAAAAAGGAAACTCGGTCGGCCGGCGAATGAAATCCAACTGATTCCGTACGTCGCGAATCCGAGCCGTTTAAAAAGCTTCGTCTTTTCCCCGTCTTCCTTTGGACTCGCGTCTGCCCACCTCCACCTCCTCTTCCTCCTTCCCTTTCCGTAGCTCTTCCCGTCTCGCGCACTCTTTTAAGCACTCGTTTTTTCTTCCACGCGCACGCAGCCGCAATATTCTATACACACGCACACACAAATTAAGCCGGACGCCCCAGCAATGGAGCCGTGCGGATAATTTAATCCGAATTTAAAAAGTTTGGAGGCGCCCCTGGATATTTTTAAAATAGCCACGTTATATTATATATATATATATATATATATATATATATATATATATATATTTAATAAGATCATTTGAGACTCCGCTGTGTCGAATTTACTGTTATTAGCTTTCGAGAGCTTGAGAAAGTGTCGAGCGCGCGCGTATATGGAAGTTTTTCTTTCTCTCTCTCCTCGCGCGAGTGCGGCAGAACTACGTCGGCTGAATTATATATATATATATAATAACGTTGGGCAGAATTATTAAAAGTCTTTACGTCTTCATCAACGAAATCTCTGCTGTCGTTCAGATAATGGAGGGACAATAACAATATATATGCCGTGCGGGACCAAAGGCTCTCCCTTCGTGCACGTGTGGATGTATATAATAGGCTTCCCTTTCCATTTAATTATATATGAAAAATTGCGAGCGCTGCATCCACGTTGCCGCATGCACACCACAGAGTGACGTCCATTTATGGCTTCTAGGTCTTCCCACTTATGCACGTAGGCAGAGCCCTCTGATGCCCGTTTAACACGCCGTTAAATTAACGTTTAAGAAAATTTTACGAGCCTCGCACTTTCTGGATAGTAGTATTTCTATGATGAATGTTGTTTAATTTCGCAGGCTTGATATATATATATATATATATATATATATATATATATATATATATATATATATATATATATATATAATGTAATGCTCCTGCGTATATATATATATATATATATATATATATATAAGTTTTCTCAACAAACTTAAAAAATTACTTCCATCTTTATACGAATATCAAAATTTACTTAGATATACATATACAGAGCTATATATAGAGTACACTTGCGAGTCCTATAAATAAAAATCGTAGGCAGAGCTGAAGCATCTATGGTATTTCAAGGTAGATTTATATATCTATATATATATATATATATATATATATATATATATATATATATATACAAAGCTTGGTGTTAGCAAAGAAAGGCGCAATTCCACTCGACTATTTCAAAAGTAGATCTTGCAAGCTCGACGTTTCACAATTGTAGGTGATTTAATGAGTGCGTTTCCAGAGTGCGTACGTGTATATATGTGCATGTATATATGAATTATATATAAATTATTTATTATTCGTAATAATATAAGGATAGCGTAATTTCGCGCGAAAAACGTCTTTTCTGCATGAAAGCCGCAGAAAGTAGCCGAGCTCAGCGCCTCGCAGAGCCCCGGCGCAATTACGCGATTACGCCGTAAAAACTCACATAACCATTATAAGATGAGTTACGTCGTCGACTAAATTACGGCTTATAGTAGCTTTACTTTTTCTTGCTTGCCCGGAGAGAGAAAAGTAAAAGCAAAGAAAAAAAGAGCGAATATTTTCGTCTTGATGCTACAAAATTTATTCTTCTTATACCTTAAGATAGCACATTTATATGTACTGTTAAAAAGTACTACTTTAACCGTACTTACCATTCCCGCAGTTATTCTATTATTTACAATTACAACTTCTGCGATTTGCATGTACGTTATACGTACAGATTTCATTGTATAAGTTTTTAAGTATGAATCTTTAATTCAACACTGAGTAAAACGCAGCGTGCATATGCCTATTTTATAATACATCGATATACGTGAATTAAAGGATCAATTTGATATTTTAAAAGAATTCACTACAGAAATATTTCTCGAAATGACGTTATTGTTGATACGAGAAACTTTTCATATAAAAAAATTAATCTCGCATATTAAATTTTATTATGCCGACTCTAGGTTTCACTGTATTATCTAATAAAGACTCTCAATTTAATTCTAAGTCCCATTATTGATCTCAATTTTATTTTCAGTTATCTGAAAATAGGTTCAGTTATCAAAGTACATTTTAAAATCGTTAATTTACTTTGAATATTAGGATAATTCCAACCAATAATATTTATTCATAAAAATTATATATATAAAATTTATTGTACATTATTTATAGAGAATTCTACTGAATTGAATAATTATACATTTTCAACAGAACTTATATTTGTTCGTTACTAAATAATTTATCAACGTAAAATAATCTATATGTTGGTAGTTATACGTTTAAAAATTTGTGCAACAATTAAAACAGAATTAAAAATAGAAAACAGTCCAATACCTTACTTTTAAAATGCTTCAAAGGAAATTAAATTTAACAATATATATTGTTGTTCCAACTGTTTATTTAATATCCATTGTCGAATATTAGTCGATTATTAATGCTTAAAGAGTGTTCTTCTAACGTTATTTAAAAAATCATATAATAATCCATCATTCTTCTGAATAAAATTTTTTAACGCCATAATCATTGTCCTTAATAAAATCTTCCTTGACACACCAATAATGTTCAACAACGTACATTCATACGGAGCTGAAATTTTTAATTAGAAATCTATAAATTTGTCATCCTACTAAGATAAAAGGGCCGAATTGCGAAAAAGCAGACGATGAAAATAGCTCGCTTTTAAAGCCACGCGCCGCGGTCCACATAAGCGTGCCGCTCTATTCGCGTTCTATACAATGGGGGAGAGTGAAAGGGGTTATTTCATAGGTTCCTGCGCATAACAGCCGCGGAACATCGATAAGGATAGCTCCGCAGTTCGTCGACACGCCTAAACGCAGTCAGTATATATAAATGTATACATATATATATATATATATATATATATATATATATATATATATATATATACACGGCATAGTGTTGGTGCGTGAGATTCTGTATATATGTGTACGTAGTTCATACGTTATCCGCAAGGTATACGCAATGGGGGGGGAGGGGGGAGATTCGCGCCGCAGAGAGCCCCTGTTTGAGAGGCACTGCTTTTAAAGTAGACACCTCGCAGCGTTGCCGTGTGCGCGCACGCCGTACGACCGATGGCGGCAGTGGCGTGGCACCCAGGACCTACTCTTCTATCGACCGGGCAGCGTTGCCGACTCGTTTCCGCGTGCCCGTTATCGCCCCCTTTCGCCGGAGCAGCCCTCGTCTCTCATTCCCCTCGATCTCTTTCCTTTCTCTCTCTCCCCCTCTCTCTCTCTCTCTCTCTCTCTCTCTCTCTCTCCGGCTGTTTCCCTCGTTCCCCGTCACTCTCGGCTCTTCTCGCCTCTACGTTCCTTCTTCTTGCGCTCTTCATTTTACTTTCTATTAAGGCAAGAACGTCAAAAGAAATCCACGAGAAGGAGGCGAATGCGCTCCGGCATCAAGGCGCGACGGAGCGACAGGGGTTGGTGGTGGGGATAAGGAAAGAGCGACAGATATAAAGGGAAAAAGGGGGTGAATTGCAACAATGGGGCGAGAGATATGGATGGAGCCCTGTGGGAGAAAATCGAGAAGATAAAATGAGCAAATAGTTGGGACGAGAGTAAACGGCAATGCGGTTTGTGTGTGTGTGTGTGTGTGTGTGTGTGTGTGTGTGTGTGCGTGCGTACATCAGTGCGGCGGCGCGATCGTAAAAAATTGTAATGGGCCAAACTAGATCAATCTAAATGGAAATACAAAGACGAATGGCTTTAGTTTTATTAAGAGATCTTTAAGAGTATTTAGTCGCGACGAAAAGAAAAAAAAAACTATTCTGCTAATATACATGCAAAGTAAGATAAAATGGAACGATGTATATGTATATATAAATCCTCCTGAAACGTTAGATTCCGCCGGAATGCTCGAGCTGAAAAATTAGGACCGGCCGAGAATAAATCCCGGCACTTCACCGATATAACTGCGGAATTATATAAAGAATGAGTAGGAGGAGGAGGAGGAGGAGGATGAGAAGTTCGAAAGCACTTATATCCAAAAGTTTTTCAATCTGCCTGCCAGTGCATGAGCATTTACATTTTTTACTTAAACTATTATATTATTCATGTATTTCGGGAGGAGGCTTTGATTAAAATGCTAAAATCTTTTTAATCCGCGATCTGCTCCAATAGCTTTGAATCGATGGGAGTCACGAGCGAAAATTCCATTCGTGCTAAAAGAGAAGGAAAATATTTCTGAAATATTTTTCTTGTTTGATATCGTAATATTTCTGCAATCATTCCAAGAATGTTTTAAAAATATTTGAAGAATATCGAAATCTCCTATAGCAAAGATATTTCAATGAAAGATTTTAGGAAAATGTTTTCAGACATTATTTCGAAATAATTCTCTTATAACATTTTTCAATATGCTCCTGGATTATCTTTAAAACATTTTTTTTAAATATATGTATGATTTATGAAACATTCTATATGACTTAACAAATGTTCAGTTAATAACTTGGGTCTTCATGAAGTTGTTAACGAACATGCAAGAAAGATTCATTCTCTTTTCACTACGCTGGCTAGATCTTACATATACTGTTAGAAGTTGACGTTCACGGTAATATATAATGATTAAACTACGCGAAAGCCATTGATCGTGTGCCAAATACTATCTTTGAGACTTAAAGGCTACCAATCTTTTTTCACATATTTAATAGCGTAATATTGGCAATAAAAACTTTTACAATATATTTTTAAAATATTTCCAACACTAGTTATAAAATATTATAAAATAATATATTTTAAAACACTTCCAAAAAATTATTTGAAAATTTTTTACTAATTACTATTACAATATTTTATCCTAAAAGTTTATAAAAAAATTAAATAATATTTTACATCAGTTAAAAAATTTATAAAATATTTAATTATTTATTGAATTATTTAGATGATTTTAAAAATCTAAAAAATACTTTATGAGATTATTTTTCAAGGATTTAACAATATTTTTCCCGACATATTTGAAAAAGCAAATCTTTTCAAAATATGTTTTCAATATTTTGACGAAATTTTCGATAAAAATTTTTAAGAAACACTTAGCAAATAAATCTCGAGATGAAAAAGAAATCGAAACACAAGAACAATCTGAAATATTTGGTACCTGCACGGATATACGTATAGTATAACTGTATGTAATTGGGACTCGAGAGCTTCTCGCCATCTGTAATATATAAAACGTAAAAAATAATTATATAAAGACTCGAGAAACTTACAGGGAACCGGGGGTGGGGTGATTTTTCAAAGCGGTACACAGAGCGCGCACCGCATTGTTATACCATATATTGATACTCGGCCGAATTCGGGCGATTGTCATCGTCGGGCCATTGAAATTTCACGTACGGCATATAATCGTCTCTCCGCACGCGAATACGGGACCTTATTATCTTTCGAGGTGCGATCGCAATATACTTTCTATATACCCTGCATAAAGCACGAGCTTGCCAATGAAAGTTCATTTGTTATATCTGCATATTGTGCACCTATACACACACACAAACACATACACACACATACACATTTCTATATATATATATATATATATATATATATATATATATATATATATATATTACATATAAGCATCTCCTTACGTAAAGATCCAGATACAAATTTAAAAATGCAAATATCCCTATACCTGAAGCAACAGTTCGTAACCTTTTTTCTCTCCCTCTTTCTTTCTGCTCCAGTATAATACAAGACGTACCGTTCACGCGTTGTAATCTACACTTTTCCGTGTTTTCCAAAAGTTGTTTATTACTAAAATTTAACTGATATTGTACGATAGTTTTTGTGCAGTACGAACGCGCATAATATATTTTCCTGAGCCAGGTGGAAAGCGATAGCGTTGTTTTTTTTTTACATGTAATTTAAATATATATATCTATATTATACGAGAAAGTTTTGCGGAAACACTATTAGTTTCAATTATTATATATTTTTGCGATATTTTTAACACGTATAAGACGTAAATTGATAGAGTTAACTGTACTCGTTCCTTCCGATGGCTTTTCTATTCGAATTAAAGCATCAGACTATGTCGTCATTTCGCGATTTACCGATATTATTACAAATTCGCTTGGAAAATTTATAAACGTTTCATCAATCTATATAATCGGTTATAGATGATAGATATAACGTTTTCGCAGATACGATGCCCATTATGTCTGTATATATATATCCTGGTGCAGTTTGACGAATGACTTTTCGCCGCTTTATGAGACCACGCTGACTGGCCAAGCGACAGCATGTGACAGTGATGTAAATCAATGAATAGCGTGCGCGCGTGCGGCGCCCCCCCCCCTCCCTACCCATGACAATCGACGTCGGATTCTGCAGACGAATCGAGCACCGCGCGACGCGCGCGTGTAATTGTCCTTCCGCGCGTTGGACGTCTTGTCTGCTGTACCTGCGCATCTGTTCTCCGCGGCGACCGTCCCCCCCTACTCCTCCCCGTACTTTTCTCCCCTTCGACAAATCGCCGTCGCTCGCTCGTTTCGAACGTGAGCGATCGCTGCAGGTGTCGCGCGCCACGGGCTTGGCATCGATCGGTAGGTATCTTGGCC
Organism: Sycobia sp. Sy_11; assembly: GCA_018907035.1. Classification (NCBI taxonomy): domain Eukaryota; kingdom Metazoa; phylum Arthropoda; class Insecta; order Hymenoptera; family Epichrysomallidae; genus Sycobia; species Sycobia sp. Sy_11. The sequence continues at coordinate 2,786,120 of JACCIC010000035.1, read as the reverse complement.
GATTCGCCTCGACGGGCCTCGTCGTCACGATATGACGCGTGCAATTCTCGTACGGAACGAGAGCTTAACGAAAAAATCGGAAAGCCTTCGTCGTTTATGAATTAAGCGCGCCTCAATAATGGGCCGCCAACCGGACTAACGAACTCGCCTTGCCATTGCTGAAATTCTCGTAAATAATACGTAAATTCTACCCCCCTCTCATTCTCTCTCTCTCTCTCCTCTCTCTCTCTCTCTCACTCTCTAGGCCGGTTTATAATAATAAGAGCTTTTCCGCGAGAGGCCGCTCGTTTCCTTTTCGCGAACGCGATGCGCGACGATCCGTTCGACCGCGCGGGAGCGCAGGTGACTTTTACAAGTGGAATAAATCAATTGCCAGATAATAATCGATCTAGCGAAACTCCAAGGTGTGTGTGTATGTGTGTGTGTGTGTGTGTGTATACGTAGCGATACCGTGGTACCGATACTCGCATCCCACCACAAGTGCCTCGAGCTGGCAAATTGGCGCGAGCCCGACTAATATTCAGCGATCCGCTGAACAAATTGAAAGATGCACATGCGTATGTGTGTTTCGGTGCATGTGCCTGCCTGCGTGTCAGTGCGAGACCTGTACGCAGTTATTTTCGCTTTTGTAACTATATGTATATAAATATATGTCCGCGCGTCCTGGAAAAGCCTTTATTTAAAATATCCCTCCTGCATGATTTATTCTATCCCAGTTTGCCGTCTGTATATGTAACGAATTAATATCGGATTCGTATAGCCGTGCAATAAATCTATTTCAGTTGGGTGCCGGCGCGAGCGACCGCGAGGCCTGGCCCGAAAAACTCCCGCCGCGCTCGTGACTTTAAAGAGTTATATACTGAAAATAATGGCAAAGGCTACAAAGTTCGGAATACTTCGGCGCATAAATTGCGAGAGATCGATTATCTAAAAGCGCTTGAGCGGGAAATTCAATTTAAGCGTAATTTACAATTAGCATATAGGGGGCTCGCGCGATAAATTTTGCGTAAACGGCTGGCCGAGTTCGGCAAAGCATCGGGACGCTTATAATAGCGCACTTTTTGCAATAAAATCTAAGGACTTAAGTAATAAGTACTTCGTTCCTTTCTTTATAGTCTGAGATACACGAATATCTGTTCGCTATTAGTGTAGAGTTTCTGTGAATGTAAATTCCTTTCAGAATGTACATAATAACATCATAAAATGAAATGAAAGAAATTAAAAGCTTTTAGATAATGTATGTATATTTATCATTAACTCGATATATTATACTTGAAATAAACACTATATATATAAAGATAGAATTTGGGTTAATACGCATAATAAATAAAAATAAGGTAATACTATATAAATGTCCTGTTTAATTTGTTTGATAAAAATTTACGCGCAGAGAGTATTTATTTACACGTGTATACGCCGCGAACACGGGACGCTTTCTCGAATTATTAAGGAATGAAAAAGAATTTATCCCTTTATTCAGTCTCGTGCAAAAGTATTTTATACTTTTTTATATGTATGTATGTATATATATATATCGAAGCGCCGAAGAAATTTCAGTTTATAAATCACCCGTGGTGTTGCAGCTTCGCTCCTTATAAAACTGCGGCGAAATCCAAAAAAGCCCGCGTAAATACACTTTTCGAAAAGTCGCGTCGCAGTAATCATAAAAGAAAAAATAAAAAAATAAAAAAAAAACAAAAAAAACAAAAAAAAGTAAGAAAAACGAAGGTTGTACGAGCCCAGAAGGGAAAGAAGCTCTCTCAACGATCTCGATGATCGGAGCAATTTACGCGATAGCGTCGGTGGAAGCGTGCGCGCTCGCATATGTAAATCCTCTCTCTCTCTTCCTCTCCCTCTCCCTCTCCCTCTCTCTCTCTCTCTTTCTGCCAGCCGCGGCCGTCCCTCAACCCAATGACCGCAAACGCGTAGACCATTTAATATGTTAATCCAGCGGCGAGTCTCGCAGGAAACCGGTTCCTCCACCCCTCTTTGGCCCTCTCCTCCTCCTCCTCCTCCTTCTCCTCCTCCTCCTCCTCCACCTACTTCTCTCGTTTCCTCTCGTTCGTTTGCGCGCTACCGCGTCTCCCTTTCTCTATTTTCCTTCTTCTTTCTCCCGACGACTCTCCGCCGAGCCCATTTATATATACGCTCGGTGCCTTACATATAAACACATACGTATATTATATCGCGGATTTGTCGCCGGGAGAGAAATGATAGTCCCGTCCTTGCCGCCGCACAGAAAGTCGCACTCACGGGACTCGTGCTTGCAGTCCTCCGTCTGCCCTTCGCACTATTTCCTCTACCATATGTGTATATATATATATATAGCTCGAAGCCGATGACCGTGAATTTCGTTCGCGGCTACTTGACCATCCACCCCAAGATCGGCCGGCTTATCAAATTTATCAATTTACTGTGACACGACATTAATTTTTTAATGATAACTATCTATGTATCGACATATGGGATGCATATACGTGAGTAATAGTATTATTTTAGAAAGTATATTTCATAATTTGGTTCTCACGAGATTGGGCCAGCTAATCAGACGACACGTTGAGCTGGCTTACGCAAATTCCGCCGCCGTAGTCGCCACGTCGAGTCGGTCCGCATTGGCGATTGGCCGAAGATGCCAATTGGCTTGGCCGTCGCGCGGAGACTCTCGATAGATCCTTGTGTGTGTGTGTGTCTGTGTGCGTGTGCGTGCGCGCGCGCCCCTTACCGCCCGTCTCCTTTCCATAACCGACCGCCACTCCGTCCGCCCCTCTAGCGACTTCCTAATACACGCGCGCTCTCCCTCTCTGTCAATCCATCCATCGAAAGCTGCGAGCGTTCGCTTGATATTAATTATCGTCGCGCAGCCCAATGAATCTCGCCTCCCATGTGTACGTGTACATATATCTATACAATCCGTGATCGCACAATCGTCACGTCGTTTATCTCGAGATGTACGTGTGCGACAAACAATAGACACAGAAGCGGAAAATCTGCTGATAATGGGAGAATGAGAGGGTAATGAAAAAGAGGCTCGTGTAAATGGGCAAAAGTTTCGATAGGCACTATATATAGCCACAGACATGGATTTGCACGCACATCGTATAATAAGAGACGACAGGCGCACGTAAGATTGAGCGTATTGTATATACTCCCGGCCACATGTGCGCGGATAATTAGCGAGGAAAGTTAACGCGTTTCTTGCGCGCGCATCCCCGATTCTGATTATATATATATATATATATATATATATATATATATATATATATATATATATAAACTTACCCGTACTTCACAATCTTCCTTTCCTTATGCTGCGAACGTGTCGAAATACCACCTATGAGCGCGAGAAAGGCGCGCGTTGTTAAACAAAGTTTAGGATTTACTTTGTCGCGAGGCAAGAAAGTTCCCTCGCAGTTTAAACTGGCGATAATGTCTACTATTGAAAGAGAAAACGCTCGCAGAGTATATATGCTAATCACCCTCTCAGCTTGTAATACTCAGTATGTAAAATATCAATGCTGATTTAACAATTACGGGAAAGCAATTTTAAATGAACTTCAGTCTTTTTTAGAATTTAACTGGAAAAAAAATAATTGACCATTCGAGGATATTATTAAAAAAAAATTAAGTATAAATGTTGAGGCTATGATTCACAAATTTCTTTGATATTTTCTATTACTAAAATATAACATATGATTGTTATCAGATATGCTTAAGATCACAGTATTATTATATCATTAAGGATCACTGTACATAACAGTGAGAAACAGATTAAATGATAATAAATTTAATTTTTACATTATACTAAGATTTCGAAGGAGAAATTTCATTCAGAATTATATGAACTTATTATGCTACTTTTCACATTTAAAAAATACCATTTATCTTTAAAATTTGACATAGTATAACGAAAAACAATATTTATTTATAATTTATCATATGATATTAAAACAATAGACAATTGATTTCATATGAAAACGATTGTTTGGACTGGATAGAAGTTGGTTTTTACGATTTTTCATGAGTAAAATTTGGAAAGAAAAATCGAGTTCTTACAACGTGGATCAGAAGAAATAAACAAAAACGTAAATAATATATCTTACGTTTTTTTATTTCCTCAGAATCCTTTCTTAAATTATCTTAAAACTTAATAGATGTTTACCACTACAATTCCTTGTCTTTGGTTTCAGCGGTTTGGGTTGGGCGTTAATGAGTAAGTGAAAAGTGACTGAGTCAGTCAGACGCTCCGTGAATGTATCGTACATTCTCTTTCATATATATATATATATATATATATATATATATATATATATATATATATATATATATATATAAACAAAAGTTTCTGGTTTTGAGAGGTATTGTATAAATGAAAGTAAGAACTGTAGAAGACGAATTTTAACTATTGAAAGTACTTTTTCAACTAGTGTATACTAGTATGAGGCACTTGATATTTTTTACAATTATTTACATTTTTTTTAAAAACAATAGTTAATTTCTTATTAATACATTATCAATGAAACAGATTATAAACATATGATACGTCCTTATTGGATGATATAATGTACATAATTTACTCAAGCATGCGTTGTCTGATCCCATATGTTCCTTAGCTAATCGTTTCTTAATACATTTATCTCGTATATTTCGTATTCATCTTTATACTCGAAACATTGGGATATTCAATGCTAACATACAGCATATAACCTTTTTGGATTATAACAATCGCTATATGTTACAAAACACACTTCGTCCCTTTCCGTTTCATTTGGCCTCCTGGTTTTCTGTATATACGTCATTAATAATCAAGCCACATATATTGGAACTATTACTCCAGATATACGCGCCGATTTCTCCAGTCGTCCATTCCCGGGAGAATTGAAAAGAGTTCGGCGCGGACATTTAAAAAAAAAAAACTTAAACGGGACAAAAATCAACTGGATGTATAGAAATTTATAACCCTTTTTTCTTCTCGAGCATTAAAAATGTTGCAATCCGCACCTTCTAAAGTAAATAGCGTTCGAGCCTATATATTTCGTCATCAATCGTAAGCAATCATAATCGGTGCTCTAATGACTCTCTCTCTCTCTCTCTCTCTCTCTCTCTCTCTCTCTCTCTCTCTCTCTCTCTCTCTCTCTCTCTCTCTCTCTCTCGTGTATAAGCTAAATGAGAGAGAAAAAAATTGCAGGGCCAGGCTTATTAGCTATACGTCGAAGATTGAGTTTTGCGAAGAAGCTATAGTTTCGTATCCGAGTGTTTTTGCGCGAGCGTGCGCGCCATTATGCAAACCTCCGCCTTTCCCGCGCTCATATTCCAGCATTAAAATTTATCCCGGAGTTTCGATCCTAAAACTCCGAGCTCTGAAAATAAATCGTTCGCGCGCATACATACGCATACGCATACGGGCACGCGCGCACTGACTTTACGACGCGGCTAATGTTTTCCGATCGCGGGCGCGGAAACTTTATGGCCAAATGCAATGCGGGCACACGGGCCGTCTTACGTAATTTCATTTCGCCAAAATACACGCCCGCGCGCTGGCGCTTTGAGCAGAACAATTAAACGCGGAACATTGGTTCGATTTGCTATTCCAGCGGAGGTACACTTTATATATATATATATCAGTGCGAAAAGCTGCCTTCGATAATAAAGCGAGGAGTAGAGCTAAAGGACTCGAGGAAGAATTTTGGAGCCGGTACAGCTCGACTTCGAGAAGGGAAAGAGAGAAAGCGAGGGAGAGAACGAGATAAAGACAGATACACTTATCAGGTAATATTTCGACCCATTCGCCCTTGTCAGAAACTAAATCTCACCGTTTCAGCGCGCGCCGTTATGGCACTGACTCGAACGGGCTTCTGGAGCTTTTCACCATAGGGGGAAAGGTGTAGATGGGAGCAGACTGAGAGACTTGAACTCTCCCTCTCTCTCTCTCTCTCTCTCTCTCTCTCTCTCTCTCTCTCTCTCCCTCTCTCTAACACTCAGAAATGTCAAATACGCGTACAAGATAAAATGTCGCAGTGGTCTGTGCTCCGAAACGCGCTGGCCGCATTACGATCCTTGGGTCGCGCCAGTCGCTACCGCCCCCCCCTCCTCGTCGCCCTCACCGTTTCTTTTCCAGTTTCGCCAGATAGCTGCCGCCACGGTATTCTCTCATGCTCGCCGCAGAATTTATATATATATATATATATATATATATATATATATATATATATATATTTATGTAATATGCATTTTTCTAAGCCGGCAGAATAAAGCCACGCGGACGTTAAAAACACGTACCTAGAGAAGGGCGTCAAAGGCCCGAGCTGTGCTGATGTTAGGAGAGAAAGAGCAGCTTGCTTACGCCCTATATATATATATATATATATATATATATATATATATATATATATATATGTAGCTACCGTCAGCACCGCACCGTGTAAATATAGGATCGCTATTTCGGGCTTTTGCCAACTTCGTGCACGCGGGAGTCGACATCGCGCCCGGGAGGGAAAACAACACGGACGAGCTCATTGTCGTCGTTACGTAGACTAAAAACCCTTCTCTCTCTCTCTCTCTCTCTCTCTCTCTCTCTACCTCAGTGTACAAGCTGCAAGCGAATCGCCTCCTTTTTGCATGTACTATGACAAAAGAGAAGAGAAAAGTATCCTTCAACCCTTGCCTCGGTTCTTCGTCGTGCGTGCGCGAACACAAAAGCACGCCTGCCACAGGATGATGTATATACGTTCGTATAAGTACACGAACACGCCCAACATTCGTACCGCTGCTTATACATTCTACGTGTGCGCGCGGCTCTCGCCGATGTGGTTTCGATACAGCCCATATAGCCGTACACGCATAGTCTCGATATAGCGCCGTAATTTCGTAAATTACACGAATCGATAAACAAGGACCGCGCGCAAGCGCTGCCGATATAATGGACGCCCGCTTGAATGCCGAGTGCGCCGCGGTGTAACTTTATCTAATACTTTCCATTGCGATGGCGGAGCTTTCCTCGCTTCTATGCCCAGCGATCGAACGAAAAGTAGGAGAAATATTTAATAATTAAATTTTATTCACGCCCAATAAGACCGCCTAGTAAACAGTAAATAAGGTATTGAAATTGCATTGCTGTAACACGGCAATGCTTTTTAATCAGTATACACCTATTAGTGCATTGCTGTATAGTACCGTGTTCTATGCGTATAATGCTTTTCACCAAGAATTAGCCCTAGTGAGGCAACTTAGCGCCAACGATTAATTTTACGACATAAAATTTATCACGAAAAAAACATATTTATCCTGGCGATGTCATGTATCAATGTTCGCTTCGATATCGTGCAATAGTACTATTAATAATCATTAGTTGCGGATTAGCAACCAAACTAACCGCTCTATATATATATATATATATATATATATATATATATATATATATATATATACAATAATATAAATATAAAATTCTATATATATATATATATAATATCATATACATATGACCGGCAAAAAAGCCAACAAATCTTCGCAGGAATTCATGACAAAATATAAAGTCAACGCCCCGTTTTACACACACCGAAGTAACCCTCTTAGAGAGGTACGCGGGCAAAAAGATGTCTGTGACCCCCGGGGCAATTCCATCAACAACAAGAGGGTTCGACCTAAACGAGGGTCGAAAATATCGAAAACAACGGCGGTGCTGCTGAGCTGCCGGGCAAATTTATGGGAGGCTCCTATTTACGTTCTCTTCACTGCTTTTGCTTATCTCTCTCTCTCTCACTCTCTCTCTCTCTCTCTCTCTCTCTTATATATATATATATATATATAAACTTGCTCCGACTTCGAAATCTTTGTCTTTCGACACTCTAGTTTCGTGTCCCCGCAAAGCTTCTCCGACTTTGCAGATAATACCTATCGAATACGTGTATAAATGTCTAAAAAAGCAGCTATAGCAAAAAAATACAGAAAAATTATCGATTTTCTACAGATATATATCGATTGTACGTATGTTTATGCAAGAACAGAAGGAAGTTGGCGTATAGGAAAAATAAACGTGAAACAGAACCAAGTGTATTATAGGGAAACGAGGAATGGAGCACGTGACCGAGGGTCATTAACCCCTAGACCATATAGCATTTTGTGCGGCGCTTAAGCGAGCTTAAAAGGAGGGGGGAAGGAGAGGGAAATAGCACGGTGCATACACGTCTAACTGTTCTTATCCTACCATCGCATTTCTGGCCTGCACTATGCACGCAAGCGCGCGCGCGCGCGCTCGCCAGGCGCGACTATAACAGCTGTTTTCTAACATCTGCGCGAGCGCGCGAGCCAAGACGGCTAAATTATGCGCGGAGTCTGGCCCAACGCTATATGTGATAAATGTATTATATCGCTTCCGCTTGGGTATATATATATATATATATATATATATATATATATATAAATGTGTGTGTGTGTGTTATATGTATCTGGCCTATAGCAGCTAGGGTCCGCTTATTGGTTTTGCTCGCTTTCGACAGCGATTAGCTCGCTCCTGGCACAATTATATTACACACCTACCCTCGCGCCTACCTATGTATATAAATATATATATATATATATATATATATATATATATATATATATATATATATATACATATATGTACAATATAGCTGTGCATAAACGCGTTATCCGCAACCCCATTATTGTATTTGATTTTATATTTGTTCGATGGCATTAGTTTATCTCTTATCGCCATTATTATTTCATGCTTTTCGAGCCCGATGAATAATGCAAACTGCGATGAAAGATTGTTTTATATACACGAGCTCTACCATTATTTATCTACTTATTATTTTGCGAATTCGATTGTTCGGTCACGCATTCGATCTGGTGCATTATAATTTCAGTGGATTTTCTATATATATATATATATATGATACAGAAATAATCGCCGAACAAACGGGCGACTATCTCACTTTATATTGATTGGTCGAAAGACTTGTAAAATAGAAGTTGCAACCAAACCCTTCGGGTAGCCTATTTACTTTTTATCCAGCGTATGTATAAATAATGGGGATAATGAATTCGCTTAGCCTGTGCGTCGGCTGCGCTTTCAGCGAGTACAGTACGCTTGCTGCCCGCGTTAACTTTTTACACGCACTTCAGCCGAGTTAACATAATCAGCGAGCGTTAATATAGCTGATTACAATTCTCCCGGTCGCCCCTCTCGATGTTATAAATTTAACGCATTTTGGTGCGAATTCTCTAGTGTAACACGCGGTTCCTAAAATTCAGCAGCGCTACTCGTCCATGCGGTCGCCGAAATTCTATAAGTATGTTTGGAAGCAGAAAAATATTTGAAAGATATTTTCCAAATATCGAAATTTCCAACTACCCAAGTCTTACAATGGAAGATTTGGTAAAAATATTTCGAAACACTGCTTGGAAGAGTTGCAGTATTATTACATGAAAAATGTAAGGAAACATTTCGTGTCAGTCAATGTAAAACCTAAAAGATTAATTTTCGAACGTTTTATACATCGACAGAATATTCAAGGCAAATATTTGAAAAATCTTTTATAATAAAATTTGAAAATATTTCCAGTTTAATAAAATATTATATATTGAAATTTTATAAAATAATATATTTAAAATATTTCAATAGAATAATTATTCATTTAGATTATACTATAAAATCATATAGTCATTTCTAAAACTATATATATATATATATATATATATATCGAGACTATGCGCGTTACAGAAGGGTCAAATGTCTGATCAAAAGCGCCGACTTTTGCGCTCCTCGTTCGGTCGTTAAATTGTTGCAACAGTTATACGAAGCTGATGGCCATTATTTAAGTTCCCTCTACGCGTCGTATGTATATATACGCATCAGAGCGGAGCCATGAAGCGTCGCACAAATTCCATCGGCGTTGATTTTTTACTACTATCGCAAATAAACCATAAAACTGTTTTTCCGAGTTCCAAATTTTGAGTCCTATATGTAGATATGTATATATATATATGTATATATATATATATATATATATATATAGTTCTTGGTTGGCTTTTTACAGCTTTGCGATTTTTGTACGAATTGACCTTCGCTTCTCAGTCGTATACTTTACGGCACACAAACGAGCTCCATAAAAAAAAAAACAAGAGCAGCGAGCTGTGGCTGAATTATATATTCAATGAAATTAGGACCGAATTTTATAAAGCGTAAATGTATAGAATTTTTAGTTTTCCTTTGACAATCGCGTATTCATTATTCAGTTTAATTTTGAAATAAACACCGGATATTATGAACGTAGTTGCGATTGCGTTATGAGGATGTTTATATTAATTAAAACTATACCAACTTTTGTTCAAATAGTACTGAATCGTTCAAACTTTAGTAACTGACAAACAGAATTAAAGTAAAATTCAGTGTAGAATTTAAGCTAGTTGAGTAACTGTATTATATATGTATATTTTGTAACGTATTTGCTGTTTTGCGGAAATTTGACTGTTTCGTTTTTAAATGTTATTTAGCAAAAAAATATTTTAATCTCGTTTCTAACGCGTTCAAAATTGATGCACGCTAATTAATGATTAATTGACGCGTTCATCTGTATTTAAATATTTCAGTTTCATAGGACAAATAGATGAAATAACGAATAACAAGTGAACAAAACTTATCTTCAAAGCAGCGTATAAAATCTGTGAATTGGTAATATTTTAATAAATCTAAAGTATTAAACGAAAATATGCGCGTAACTTACGAAACAATTATATAGTTTGTCAATCGCTAATATCTTTCGAAATAACAAATTAACACTGATGCATGATGCATCTGAAACTTTTTGACGGACGCTATATTAATAAGCTCCTTATAAGAAGCATTCTCGGGCTATTCGCGTTCATCCGCCCTGTAGAAAGGAGGGGGGGGGGATAGAACCTTCGACGCGCCGCAACGGAAATATCAATTTCGAATTAAAATCAGCAACGGCGAGAAGAGGCTCTTGATATTCGGCCACTGGGCAAATAGTTATGTCCGCGCGAGGTCGGTAAGCGCGCGCGGTGGGGGGAAAAAACGGAAAAGCGAGCCGCCGAGCAAAGCGAACTGCGTGTATAAGCCCTACAGAGACGAGCGACGGTTACCGGTCGCGCGCGCGCACACATCAGTGCCGAGCTTATAAGCTCCATTTTCCGGTTCGTTATACGAGCCTCTACCCCCCCCCCCCCGGCCCCTCGCACACGCCCATCGTCGTCGTCGTCGTCATCGTCGTCGCCCCGCGCTCTTTGAGCATAGCGCGCGCGCGCGCGCGCTTTATACACGTATATATATATATACGTTGCACACCGCACACACCATCACCCCCCTCTCTCTCTCTCTCTCTCTCTCTCTCTCTCTGTCTCGCGCTCAGTATCTGTCTCTTTCCCTTTCCCCCCTTTCTCACTCTCTCTCTCTCTCTCTCTCTCTCTCTAGAGCTTCGCTCCCGACGGTATATATGAACCGCCGCTCGCTCGGCGAGGGTATCGACCCCCTCTCGCCGTCGAGCGCTCAACGCGCCGCGCAGTGGCAGCGGCGGCGTCCCGACATACCCCGGGAACAGTCCGCACGGCAAAGCTGGAAAATCAATAGGTATTTTTATACATTTTTCGTTCTCCCTCGACCCCTCCACCCCCTCCCACCGTCCATGCCGTTCCCATACATGCGATATGTATATATATATATATATATATATATATATATATATATATATATATATATATATACAAGCGCAATTAATCCCCAGGATTGATTTGGTAAATTTTTGTTTGCGCATCGATTCGTTTTTCATTCTCTTCTTTTTTTTTTTATTTTAACCCAGGCTTTGCTGTATAGAACGTTGGCAGAGCGTTCCATTGGACGATACTGCAGTGCTGCATTTAAAAACTTTGCGCGAGCTGATTCGTATACGCGTTTGCAGAATATTATCTTTGTAATATCGCAAGGATTTTTTGCGGAAAAATTGATCAGATTGAGAAAATTGTGTAGCGAGTAAATGTAGACATGGTAAATACATTTCAACTGAAAAAGGTAAAACTCGAGCCGTTTGGATTAGAAGTACGAGCTTTGTAACTGACACCGTATTATGACAGTTTATGTTTGAATATTAAACCAATCACAAATAAGCAAAGACTGTGATACTCCTGAAACTCCTAGGAATTTTATTAGACATCTCACTCATATGGTCACATTACAGTTTGGAAAATCGAAAAAATGTTAGAAATATCTTATTGAATGTAATGTATAAAAAGAAAGAAAACGCTACCCGTTAAGACCTAGATTGTTGCCTTTTCTTTGGCTGCAGTTTGCGTGATTTTCTGAACCATTCGAAAGAATTATGTTAGGAAATGCAGCGTTACAGCAATAAGAGTTTACGGTTTACTACAGGAATTAGTATAGGTATAACCATATTTCACCCACAAATATCAATCACTCAACATTTTATACTTTATCGACTGGTGCGATCTTCTTACTCGATGCCTCTCAAGCATAATATTTTATGTCTAATAAGACTCCAACTGTCAGATTAAAGAAATTTGAATTATATTTACTCTTCAATGGTGGATCTAGAAGATGCTTTTATTGAGAGATAAGAAATCTTTGGTGACGTAGGAATTATCATGAACATTTATTTTTATTAAGGATATTAATCTACGAAAAAAGCTGCCAAATCCATTGCGTGAGAATTTTGCGGAATGCAATATTGGAATTGAAATTTTGCGATATTCTTTGAAACAATTATACTAATTACATTCACTTATGCTTGACAAATGTAGTTTGTTTTATTTATTTATTTATTTCTATTTATGAATATAGATTTATTTTTTCTTATATATGCATTTTAAATCTTCGTGATCAATTACGATTATATAGGTTACATCAATTAATGCTTGATTACGCCTTTTTACAATACATAAATATTTATTTATGCTCTGTGGATATCATGTGGAATATTCTGAAAAAATAATTACCAGTAGTACTTGGTTAATAAATACTGAATCTGAATCGAAATACAACCTTTCCTCGGAAGATGGAGGGCGCCGCAGTCCGAAAATCGGAGGGGCAGAGGGGACAGAGGCCCGAGGCAAATTTACGCGCACTTACGCAAATATTAAACAAAGTGGCTACCATAACATATATTCGCCCGCTGACATCGAATTTTGAATGTAAAGAAAAAGAGAGTCCGAGTGTTGCGTACGGAAGATCGAGAAAGTCGCGCTCTTCGCTCGCGAACGGCGGGCATCATCGTGGATCAGAGGCGCGAACATGGTGAGTCGGACGGAGGAAGAGAGAGAGAGAGAGAGAGAGAGAGAAAGTGGCACCGGAGTGACAGGAGGAGGAAGAGAAGAGAGAGCGAAGTATGAACGTCTCTCAGGTGGACCGTCGACTATATATTATACGTATGAAGCGCTTCTGTCCTGTTAATGCACTATCTAACGACCTTATCGACTCAAGTTATGTAGTTTGGCGCTTGGCAAATTTTCCCTTGTATGTATACACAGAGACAACCGACCTCCGTATTCTTACGTATATGCATATAGTAGATCCATATCTACCTATATATACCTTGTATATATGCATACATGCATGTATATGGGCAATGATGTTACAGCTTATGGAGAGTTTCATTGGCGATTGGCACATTGTCACCGGTACGTCGCGTATAAATTGGATTTCTCCCCTGCGGGCCGACCCATCGCTCCCTGTGTCCGTCCATTCGTTCCTCTCTCTCTCTCTCTCTCTCTCTCTCTCTCTCTCTCTCTCTCTCTCTCTCTCTCACCCTTCCTCTCTGCTTCTTCAAGCGAGACCATCAAACACGAAAGAGCGAGGGAGAGAGAGAGAGAGAGAGAGAGACAGAAAGAGAACAGTCTGCTACTCACATAGGGTAGAATGCAGATGCACGCTGTAGGGCTTCGGTTATATTAGGCCCGCTTTACATATACGTATACAAACGTACATACGTATACACATGCATATTTGTACATGCATACATATATATATATATATATATATATATATATATATATGCGATAAATATAGTCTGTCTTCATCCCCCCCTCACCAGGGCCTTCGGTTCTCATGATCAATTTCTCTATTCAACAATTCGCCGAGCGCTCGCCGAACTTAATGCGACGACGACAAACGCGAAGTCGCGGCAAATTACATATATTTTCGTTGAACCCACAACTCGAATACGACTAGAATAATATTAATCTCTCATATAAGCGGCCCCTGACGAACGACTTCGCTCGACGATTGAGCAAATTAACTTTGTACATGGTTGCACGTCGTTCGGCGATATAATTACATCATCGCCTGTGGAAGCGGAGTCAAAATGAAAAGAAAAACAAAAAAAAAAAAAGAAAAAAGAAAAAACTCGCGCTTGAAAATCGATGTCGACACGACGCGGTGACATCGAGAGCCCCGTGCCCCGATAACATCGGATCATTGAAATTTACACGGTGCAATATTCCGGGACGCATCGGTAAGGTAATTTACCTCGCGGAAGTATATATATATATATATATATATATATATATATATATATGTCCGCGCGATCGCCGCAATATTAAAAGCCGTGGCAACTTCTCCTTCGCATAATGCACGTCCATTCTTGTTCTTTACAATGTTCTTACATATACGAAAAGTCGAAGAGGTGCAGTTATACAGAGGGCTAATGACTCGTGTGCGGTTTATCCTGGCCCATAAACAATGTAACTATACACAATGAGATGAGCGCGCGCGCGCGCGCGTGGAGCCACGCGGGAAAAAGAAACCGGTTCGCTGCGAGCCGAGGCGGAGACGAGCCTGTGACCGATTTTCGCCCGGAGATTCTCTCTTCCTCTCTCTCTCTCTCTCTCTCTCTCTCTCTCTCTCTCTCTCTCTCTCTCTCTATCCCTCTCATTTTCTCCCCGTAGCCACCGCCGAAATTGCCCACGACTTGGTATATATACGTTTAAGTACGTATGTATGTATTTATACATATATATATAATATATTATATACGTACCAGCCGACTGCCCTCCCCATTGGCCCACCGAAAAGTGCTCGAGCTGACAGAAAGTCGAGCTCACAATGGGAACATTTCGTCTTCCTTTTCTTTCTTTTTCTTTTCAATTAGCATAATCGACTCGGGTATTCGAGGCATGCCCGAGCCACACGGTATCGCTAATTAATTTGTTTGCGTTTCTCCGTTTCGTTTCGTCCGTTGCCGCGCGCAAGAGAGGCGAGCAGTCTGAAAAATTGGCCTCTTCCTTATTCGGCCCTCCTCACCGTCCTCCGAGGCAGGTACGAGAGAGAGAGAGAGAGAGAGAGAGAGAGAGAGAGTTATATGAAGATTCGCTCCGTGCTCTCGGCGACCGCGAACGCGCGGGGAGGTCCGATCCACGAAAGCGGGACTGGAATATCGCTTTCAACTGCGAGAATCTCTCCGTGACAATATTCCTTCATCTTTATTATTCGGAATATCGTTACGCTTACAGCGGCGGTGGGAGGGGAGGATCGGAGCCAGAAAGAGAGAGGATGAAAAAGTCCGCGCCTCCTCCTCCTCCTCCTCCTCCAGCGTGCGTCCCGATTTTTATCATTGCACATATAGCCGCCCGAAGCATAAGAGACGCTCGCGCGCGAACTCCTTTCATGCGTTCCCGGACTCTTTCTCGAGAGCGCCGCTGAAAAAATAATCGGCGCTGGCGCGACACAAGCCTGTCCGCCGAAAATCGAGGATGCCACCGTCATGGCCGCCGCTGCCGCCGCCGCGCTTTCGGTTATAATATAATGCGGGCCTCGACGTATCAGAAGCTTCGCGAATTAACGACGCGGGGGCCCCTCTCGACGAAAGAGAAATCGGACGATTTTAAATATCAATCAAAAATAACGCGACAGCGTTCACTTCGCGCGCGGGGCAGCCCGAGATATACGGCGATTGCGCCTGCGCATAAAGAGGAGATGAAGAAAAAGTCCGGACGAATTGGTCGATCGATCGCCGCCTCGATCAGCGCGACCGATCGGCTTTTCAATTTGCTCCGAACGATTTTCTTTTTTGCTCCCCCTGCGGTCCGTACGTATGTACTGATCCAAAGTCGCCGAGTAGCCAGACATATATCTGTACCTTCGTAAAGTATCGCGTTCTTGCGCATTATAAATTGGAGCGTATATAACTCCCCCCCCCCCCCTCGTTGTGCATACGTGCCAGCCAAACGACTCTCGTGACTCTTCTCTCGCTCCTATACTCTTACGAGCGCTCTCCCTACTCTTATACGCAACTAGCTCGCGCAATGGCGCCCTCGCGCTCGTATACGCTATGTAATGAGCGACGAGACTCTCCCTCGCTCTTGCTCTCTCTCTCTCTCTCTCTCTCTCTCTCTCTCGCTCCCCCTCCCTCTCTATCTTTGTCGGCCGCGTTACCATTTGCTATATATTGATTGTTGGGATTGCGCAGCGAGAGAGAGAGAGAGAGAGAGAGAGAGAGAGAACTGACGATGCTACCGGACAGACGGCCGCCATGGCAACGATCTCCACCAAATATCCCCGCGCATGGAATATATACATCTACATATAAATATATATATACATAACGCGCGTGACGCACCCACACGCGCGCGCACGCACACCATTCGGCCTGATTAATTGCGCGACTTGACAAGATCGCCCGGGCATATCCAATCACCGTAAGTGTATTAATCCGGCTATACGCGTGCGCTCTCCCTCTTCCTCTCACGCGCTCTCTCTCTCTCTCTCTCTCTCTCTCTCTCTCTCTCTCTCTCTGGCGAGTCAGTGTCCGGGTGCAATCCGTGCGTGCGAGCGCGTACCAGCATCCACAGCACGACCCACCCCAGCACTGATGCTGCGGCTAAATGCATGAGGTATATATGCGTGAGCGTGCACGTCCGTATTTAGCTAAGGGATATATATATATATATATATATATATATATATATATATACATACATACATTTTCATGAAAATCGAAGTATTATGATAATCACAGAGACCGGAGTGATTCCTGTATGTGTAATAGCGTCGCTCCGTTGTAATAACGCTAATGTTCATTGGTTAGTCTGCGCTGTACGTGCTCTTCGCTTTTCGAGGATTGTCCCATATGTATCCGATATATGTATATGTAACAAAAAAAAAAGAAACTCGCAAAAAATTCAGTAGAAAAACCCTTGAGCTCTTTAACACTGTCTCTTTGAGTTCTCGGCACGCTTTTCCCAGGGATATTAATAATAGCTTCAATGCCCTCCATCCCTTCGTTGTCAACGAATCTTTTACCTTCGAGCCATTTTTTTTTTTTTACATTCGAAAACAAAAACCGATACAAAGGGGAAGAATCTGGCGAGTAGGGCGCGCGCCCGCGAGAGAGAGGATGTAATTCGATTTTTTATTCTTTTATCATATGGCTATACAGCAATAACGAATGTGTGAACTGGTGTATTGTCCTGATGGAACAGTGCGTTCATTTTTTTTTTCTTTTGACTATAATCAAGTAAAACGAATCCTAGGCGTATCTCAAAAAATAAAATTGTCTCTATATAAGATTGCCAATAAATCGAAATATCGATGTCTTTTTTGAGGTGATTCTCCCTTTTTACTTCATTGCTTTGATTCTTCTTTCCTCCTTCAGGTGTAAAGTGGTAAACCTATATCTCGTTCATAGATGATGTTAAAAAAAAAAAAAACAGAGTGATTACGGCAAACCATTCTACATATACTGGACTGAAAGATTCTCACGGTACTGTATTGTCTCATTATTAAAAAAGACGGCAACAATTTTTGTACGCAGTTTTCTCATGTCTATAAAATTGCTGTCAGTACTTTGATGGATAGTTCTATTCAATTGCTCATGGTCATTTCTAGCTTGTTCAATTTCAATGGATAATCGTCTAAACTCATTTTATAAATGCTCTCATCTCATTTGATCAATTTAGCCTTGGAATATTCTAAAATTTATCATTTTAAAGTAAAATCCGGATTCCGCGCTAATAAAAGAAACTTGTTTCACTTTACTATTCATTGGACTTTGCGATCATCCAAATAGTTAAAATATTTTATCATACAAAGATAGCAACTTTTTCCGGACTCGCAAATTCTCAGAGAACTTCGCTTGTTAACTGTAAGATAAATATATAGTAAATAACACCGAGACTTAAAAATTTTATTTTAAATTGTATAAAATTACTTTTATATAAAAGTACTTTTTATATTTAAAAAAAAAAGTCTTTGCGTCAGATCAGGTACTTTTAAAATTATCCCGATATGACTGCCCACGAATAGTATTTCGGATCTACGTATATTCTTTGCCTGGAGTAATAGCCGAACTTCCTAGCAGCTTACGTTTTCGGACTATGAAAAATTTAAATAATGGAAATCGCGCCCAGGATATTTAAAGTAAGTTGGAGCATGCCAATGACGTTTCTTTTGTCACGCGCATCGAACGAAGTTTTCGACGAATGTAATTTCAGCTAGAATAATAAATTAGTGAATTCTCTAGTTCTCTTTCTTTGTAGTATTCGGGGGATATTTTTTGCGGATCTACCTTTTTTTGTCCCTATTCGGAACGATTTATTTTCAACTGTAGATTGAAAGCTGATTTTGAACTGTGTGAAATTCATTTCAACCTTTTTAAGGCATTCGATATCGGAAAAATGTGGACTTTTTATTTCTTTGCATTCGTAAAACTTTGTCATTGCATTAATACAGATTAAAAGTTTGAAAATTATAGACATGATATTTTTCCTTTATCTTTACTGAGAATTATTTGGTTAAAATTTTGTTTTACCCATCAACATAATCTTTTTCTCATTTACTGCACAATTGTTAATTTAAAAATAGACACTTTTTTATGTAAGTTGTGCCAAAAAAATATATATATATATTTTTTTTTTTTAATAACGTTATCATCATTGTATGTAATGGGACGTTGAACTGCAATAATAACTAAATTATTACATTCAACATAATTCTATTTGATTAATAAGTATAATTCCAGCAATATTAATGAATTTTATTACCCAATATATCTGTATTTTCAGTAATAAGCAGTTTATAGCTAAATCGCAATCAACAAATTATATTTTAGGAGCGTTTGAAAGAAAAGACAAAAGAAAAAGAAGAAGAAAAGTTCGGAAGATTTGCGGTTAGAGTGTCAAACAGCGAAAGTGTCCATCAGAGTCTGTCCTCGTAAAGAACAAGAACAAACTTTGCCAGACAAGTGCGACAATCGCCGAGTATCGTCTTCGTCCAACAATTTTTTCTCCCTCTCCCATTCGATCCAGCCGAGAGTTAGAAACGAGAGGATGTGGTAAAAAAAGAGTTATACCGAGGTGCTAAGTTTGTTGCCCCCCCCCCCCGTGCCCGTGGGGTTTCCAAAACGTAAAGCGACGGGAGCGCTGGGTGGGTCGGGGGTCCAGAAATGGAAATTCCAAACGCGTCCCTCTCATTACGGGGCTTCCTCGGAATTTTCGTCTTGCCTCAGATGTGGCACACGTGCGAGCAACTGTAGAAACGTGCCTCGCCAAATAGAGATCCGCTCGCCTATGGGGCGTGAGCGCCGCGTCTGGGAAAAGAATAACAGGATATCTTAATTAAAAATTAATTTACCGAAATATATAGATGCGCCGAAATTTCATGAGGCGGAGTTTTAATTAAACGACGGCCCTGTAAGATACGCCTCTTTCTGCTCTCCCACCTTCTTAAGTTTTTTAACAGGCGTATAATAACGGACTTTGTATTAATTCGGCTTCGTAGGATGGCAATGCCAATTGCACGGGTGAAAAGTAAAAACTCCGAACTAAGACTATTATATATATAAAATATTGTTTTAATTGAATCGAAAAAATTTTCTTTGCCAAATAAATGCCTATTCATTATAAAACGAAATCGAATTCGAAATCGTTCGAAAAAGTTTCTCAATGCTCAATGAACTTTATTACGTTTTCGCGTATTCTAAAGAATCAGAAATGCTTCATCGCGGCAAATTCACGAAACACAAGCATCAGACGTATTTTTAAAATTAACAGTACAGCTGAGAAATTGACGTGGCTTAGCGTGCGCTATAATTCATGAGGTACACGGACATCGGAACGAAACAGCAGAACTGTATGCCCGTACTGTGCCATAACTATGATATAATAAAATTACGGAGACTTTACCATATAGCAACAGTAGCGAGCTTTTAAAAGAGTACATTATAAGCGGCACGATCCAGGCGCGCAAAGAACGGGGGACAACCTTCTCGTCGCCGCTTGCCGTATACATTGTGGCGACGCGACGCCCTACATCCCTCCTCTCCCCCCCCCCTGCCCATCCCCCCCTCAAGCCCGATACAAATGGATGAACCCTCTAAATAAGCCGGTTGCATACTTTATTGCTTTATCGGTCGTTTGCATTGTTCGAGCAGTGGCCGACCCTCGACGTCTCCTACATATATATATATATATATATATATATATATATATATATATATATACATATACGTATATATTATATAATGTACGCGCAGTTATATAGCGCTGTATACGCTGTACGGAGCAACTCGGCATACAACTAACATAATTCCGTAACGACCGGCGTATGCACATACACGTATACGTATATATATATATATATATATATATATATATATATATATATATATGCATGTTCGGCTAAAACAGAAGCGGGAGTCGGCTGGCCGCCGCTACTCCCGCCGCAGCTGCGACTCTATATCTATGTATGCCCCATGGGTTAACGAGAGCTGCACCCTAGCCGGTACTCGACCTACCCTCGGAGCAGCGCGTCGTATATCCCGCCGTTCACGAGTCCTTCGCGCTCGTCGCCGTGACGTCGCTGCTACGACGGGTCGGTCGCGCCCATTTGCGCCCGGAAACGTATGCGTTATCGGCCGAATGGACGATCGAAAAAGGCCCCACGGGTGTGGCTTGCTACTTTTTTCCTTTTGTTTTTTTCTTCAAGCGGTGCGATCGAATCCGTAATATATATATATATATATATATATATATATATATATACATGTACGTATAGCGCGTTAATTCGCCACCGAGCGCACAGTATTCGTTCCCGCGTAGCATGATATCACGCGCGAGCGCGCGAGCGAGACGAGGCGAGGCGGGGCCAGGCGATAGCGTCGCGCACGATAAGCCCGCGCTCGGTATTGATCCCGACCGCCGCGAGTATATAGGGTGCAGTAGCGCGCGGCGAGGCCTCGATGCTCGAGCGACAAGGGGAGCGACTATATAGATATATACGGGAAAGTGGGGACGTACTGAAGAGCGTGTATATGTATCTGTGTATATATACTAGAAGAAAACAGCAAGAAAAACAGAGTTATTTAGCGGAAAAAGGAGAGACAGGCAGAGAGGGTCTTGTTCGAAAAAGCCAATTGATACGGGCGATTCCGTGGAGCGAGCGCGGGAATGGAGGAAGAAGACAAGGCAATGAGAGAGAGAGAGAGAGAGAGAGAGAGAAAGATACAGCGGAAGAGAAGCGGAATTGATCCCCCGAGCTTGCGGCGATAGTGCAGAGTTGAGCTGACGCTCTGGTGCACGAGCTCGACGTACTTCGCTCCGCCAGGAGTCTTCGCGATTCAAGAAAAACCAGTCGCAAGAGTTGAGAAAAGTCAAATAAGACGATGGCGCGCAACTTCCCTTTACATGATTTCTTCTTTGCCTAGCCGGGGTAATTGAAGTAGCTTTTGCGATTCTCTTAGTCTTTCGGCTTGCCAATTTCCCTCCCCCTCTCGCCCCTTCGCTCCCTCCCTCTTTCGCTTCCTCTATCTACCCGTTACCTCAAAACTTTTCCTCCGCCAATTTCCTTACGTTATATGTATCGCAGTGAGATTCGGCGAGCTGCTTCCTCAACTTTTGCTCGTAAGCTCTTTAGTAAATTATACTAAATAAAGAAAGTTTTTCTGCGAACTCAGCTGCACCGGCCAATCCTATATCGCGTTATAGCGATAAAGAGCTTCCAGTCTGAAAATTAATTTTATTTGTATGACCGATAAAGACAACATTTTTTTGAGATATGACACTAATCAAAAATGTTATTTTGTTTGTGGATTATATATTATTTGCGCCAGGAAGCTCAGCGTAAGCGCAATATGGTTATTACTGCGCTTTTTTCCATTTCGACCCGTAATCAAGCAAAATCACCACTGGAAACTCGTCGAGGCGTATTTACAGCTTCGGATTTTACGCTCCTCGTTCATTTTTACAAACACAAACTCCTCGCCGGTACTCTTCAGCTAAGTGACGTACGAGGTCGCGTTATCCAATATTTTTTCCACCGTACTATGCGAACACGCTACACTAACGGGCGAGGGTGAGAGACAGAGAGAGAGAGAGAGAGAGAGATCAACGCGTAACCATGCGACGCGCGCTCGTGCGTCGTGTTCCTGTGCGCTAAACCCCGAGACAAGCCATTGAAAGCAGTAACAAAAAAAAAAAAAAAAAAAAAAAAAAAATGAGGGAGCCACGAGTGCCACCGAGTAAATATAAGAGAATGTTTGGCAAAAATGGGAAATAAAAGAGCCAGGATTAAACGATGGAAGCGGGTGTAAGGGTGCGATGGATTCACCCTGACGATGTCAGCGAGCTTTTTCCGCATGCTCATGCACCGTCGGCCATGCACACGTATGCGCACACTGGACTTTTTATAGAAAATCACCCGTGGAGTCACCGAAACTATGGTACGCTCGCCGTGTGTATACACTCGCCCGACACTAGCTGTCGACTGCAATTCAAATTGATCCCCGGTGCGACGAAACCGATTTACGGCATAGAATCTACTCCCATCCAAAAAATTTTCACAATTTCGTTACTGAAAAAATATGGCCGAATTCGGTGAAAAACTTTTATTGTCGAATTTTTCTCAATGTATAGGACACCTGTCGAAATTCTAGCTGGTGCACATTGCCGAATTCGTTCTAGCATGCTGAAAGGGAGGGTCAATTGTTTTATTGAATCGCTGTTAAGTTTTACGTTTAATCAGTAATATTGAAGCTGTAATTTGCAGCCGTTTTGAAAATATTCGCATTTGGAACTGTAGCCGAAAGCTTGCATAGGTTAAACGTGTATGCCTTCTATAGAACCGAAAATTTAACATTATGCCCTTCAGCTCTCGACTCAAAATGTATCGATTTCAAAGTAATATTTTTATTGTTTTAAATCTGCACTTTATTCCCTTCGAGTTCTTTTCGTAATGAAATGGAACTTTATTACAATGAGTAAAAATACAGAGAAAGTTACAAAATTTAAATAATGCGATGCCTACAGAATAGATATTGAATGGGATCAATCCAAAAATGTACGCAGTCTCTCTTAGCCATGCGAATTGTATCATTTTATCATATAGCAACAATCAGATATAGAACCGCGCACGCTTGCGAAATTTGTATCGCATAGCCTCCGATTAATTAAAGAAAACAGCGTCCGAGTCCCCATCGTTGGATTGGATAGTGCTAACATTGAAAGATGTTAGCAGTCGTAAACCATATAATTAAATATACATGAATATTAGAAATGCTTGATAAACGCGTATGAGTTGTGATTAAAAAT
This sequence comes from Sycobia sp. Sy_11, assembly GCA_018907035.1. Taxonomy (NCBI): domain Eukaryota; kingdom Metazoa; phylum Arthropoda; class Insecta; order Hymenoptera; family Epichrysomallidae; genus Sycobia; species Sycobia sp. Sy_11. The sequence goes on along the minus strand of JACCIC010000035.1, from coordinate 2,762,570 downwards.
AACGAGTCTTATTATTTTTTTGTCAATAATACTTATTCGTTCTTAATTCAGCTATTTAATTATCCTTAGCAATAAACTAAACAGTTTCAATATAAAAACACCGTGAGGAAAACCTTTACATCGGATTGAAATCGTGATACCCTCTTGACTCATAATGTCGTTCATTTGTCTTGTCTATAATGAGCCGCCAATCGGGATATCATGCCATTGTAAAATCGTTATCCAAATATTTCTCACAGTAAGTGTTCGTAGAAGATATTGACGCATTATCCACTTTAGCTTCTAATTTACCGCGACAGTTTTAACCAACAGAAATTCTCATATTTTATCTCAAAAATAAATTGAACAAAATCAAGACGGTATCTTCTGACGACCAGATCAAAGCAATTGTTCTAAACTTTTTTACTTAATTAGTGCGATAATACTAATTATAAAACTTTTCTTCTTCTATGCAACTGATCAGCAGGAATAGTTGGTATTTATAAAGCAGTTACGCCAAGATCAGAAGGAATATTTTCCACAAGTGGTTCAGAAGTATTAAAAAAATTGTGAACGGTAACAAAGTTAAAGGTTAACAATTTTCTAACATACATGAGCAAGCTACAATCGGCAGAATTATTATGAGCCTATTGCAAACTATTACCTACATACTTCGATAAATCGAAATCCGAGTTGAAACCATTGAATATGGATCTATCTTGAATAGAGAAACATATAGATAATCAGTACGGCTAGCACATTCGTATCATCTAGGCTCCCAGTAATCTGCTCAACCAAATCCAAAATGTTAAACATTAACATCATAGACTAAGCGAATGAATGATTACATAATAACTTATAAAAGATTGTTAAAACTAGAAAATGAATTTAAATGATTCATCCAAAAACGCAAATGCATAATATCACTGGAATCGTAGATCTGATATGGTCTCCGATGGTAATTTGTTTTAATTTCAGAGAGTCCACTCAAATCTATCAAGGTTTGAACAAAAACCTTTATTTACATCCTACACATACTTTAGTTTGACTGGTCCATTCAAACACCTGTCAAAGTACGCGATCTGACAGATAAAGAATATCACTAGTAAAATTATTTCTACTGACATGTTAAATTTATCTTCGATACTTTTGATTTAACATATCATGTACATACGTGTGAAAATGTTAATACACTTAACTGTCTCAAATCATCGTATAGAAGTAATCTGCAAATGTTCTTCTTCATAAATGTCGTAATCTGTTGTACGAGCATCAATGTATTGCAGTGGTCCATTATACACAACTACCATTTCTCTAGGTTCTGAGCCTCCCACGATCGCTTACTCTTTAGATTGCTCGGGTGATTTCTGCTCCACTACTTTCTATCCTTTATTGGCTTCATTAACGAGTAGTAGAAATACCCGTCACTAAGAAGTTTCGACTGAATAACTTAGGCTGATGAATGTTTAGTCATTTTACTCTCAATAAGAAAATTTCAAAAAGCAGCGGCTGTTTATTCTCGCTGCTATTTCATGTCTACTTCACTCATGAAAATATATGTTCGCAAAAATAAATAGGTGTCAATATGTTAAATTGTGAGATTAGATTTATTAAATCATTTGGATAGATCAAGGTCGGACTTAGGCTGGACTTGGTCGTAATATACTCTTTTCTTCTACTGATTTACAAGATATATTATGACATGAATGTGCTCATGAAAATACATAAACATATTATAAAAGAAAATGCATATCATATCATGCATTTACTTCTATATAAAAATACTTCTGTTTCTTATAATATTCAATTTTTTTTATTAATTTCAATTTTTCTATATTAACTACATTTATTTCCCAACAAAGTACGCATCCAATATAGATATTATGTAGCTGCGAACAACTGTACACACGTTTTTGCATAATTCATCAGTTCAATTTCAGAATTTAACCGTGCCACCTTTAATCAAGCATTATCATTGATTTACTGTAACGATTTTGACCGTAAAACATTAGCTTCGGCGTGGCAAGCTGAATACGACAAAGGTTGTGCCCGCCCCAAGGGCTGCACCCTTTGCGCACCTACCGTCTACTAAGCTGCGCCAACGCGTTAAAGCGTTTAAAGCAAGCTAACTCTGCATCGGACCCACGCGTGCCGTTGCTGCAGTGACGCGAGCTGCGCGAGACTTACCCCCCACCTCACCGCCCCCCCTTCACCCTTTGCGCACAGCGCGCCAGGAGCATATTATATGTATATAGAAACGCCCAGCGCTTGCATGGCACGCGCGCGAATGTACGAACGAACGATAACGGCAAGTATATATATATATATCAAACCCGCACAGAGCCCATAATACCAAGCGCACACGCACGTCGTGCACTCGAGTTACCGTGTGCGCGCCGAACGAGAGGGGCTCTCTATATTGCGTCGCGCCACTCGGAGACGCGGCCGTGCGTGTGCGCCTCTCTCTTTCTCTCTCTTTATAGTTAGTATACGCTCTCCTGCACCGCTCTGCGTATTTAGTTCTTTTTCTCGCTGTGTCGCACGTGCGCACTGCTGAAGCTTCTGGCTGCACACACACACACACACACGCGCACGCACACACACACACACATATGCCTACGTACAATAACGAAGCTGCAGTTCGCGCAAGTGTATATATAGTACATATATAGTACCAGCGGGAGTTCGGCTCATTTTTTTTCAACCAAGCCTCTTTTCTATTTTCCCCCGTGCGCGCGCGCGGGGGCGTTGCACTCGAGTGTTATACGCGCCGCAGCACGGCAGATAGCGACGGCTTTTTTTAAAAAGCTCGTTTCTGCCGAACCTCTTTTTCGACCGGCGCGTGTGCTAACGTGATTATATATATATATATATATATATATATATATATATATATATATATATATATATAAGTGCACACGCGGTTCCATTCGGATGCTCGCCCGGTTCCGTTGCGATCGCACTGCGCGGCTGCAAGTATTAAAAGCTGGACAACGCGGCAGCAGCGGCGCGCCTACACATATACACAATTTCTTCTCTATACTACTCTCATATCCTGGCCTTAATCAACGCTAATGTTCCGGTTCGCAATTAACTCGGATTAACCAACGAGCGGCGACAAATGAGCGCCTCGCTCGGGCACCGCACCGTCTCCACCCCATTGGAAAATAATAATCCTTATAAGCTCTCTATACGGTACGCCATACGCTCTTTATATATATATATATATATATATATATATATATATATATATATATATACATAGAGGAAATAAAGAAAAAGCCAGCGGCCCGCAAAGTTGGTTAAAAAAAAAAAAAAAACAAAACAAAAAGAAAAGGAGGGGTTCTCGGCAAAAAGTAACGCCGACGATTTCCCGCTCGTTCGCGTAATAGAGTCGAGGTGGCGGCGCGAGCGTTGTGTTACGCGTACGGCGCTCAATTAAATACGCGACAAACGGCTCGGCTAATTCATTCCGATAATTTATCCAAAGCGCGTAGCGAGCGGGCGGTCCGTGTCACCGATCGCGCGAGATAAATAAAGAAGCGAGGCGCGCCCCCCCCCCTCCCCAGCCTTCCTCACGAGCGGAAGGGAAACGTCGACGTCGCACTTACGTGCACGTATTCGACGCATTATAGAAGCATTCGCCGTCGCTGCCACGCAGCAGCCGGTCTCGCGCTCACAGAGAGCCGACGCCGGCGATGCCCGATTTGACCGGCATTTTGCGAATGAAGCATAAGTGTCGCGCGCTGCTCGGTTTCGAACGTGCAGCCGCCCGGTGCAGCTCGTCCGGCCTTACCCTGCTTTTTCCATCATGCCGTTTGCGCGCCTATACGCGAGAGAGAGAGAGAGAGAGAGAGAGAGAGAAGATAGCAGAGGGAAAAGAAAAAATGAGCAAAAAGGGTCGCGCGCTTTCTGCAATTAGCCGACATGTTTCGAGACACTTGTATATTATTATGTGCAGAAGTTTAGTGCGCGGCGAGAGGGGCTTTCGCAAGAATCACGCTGGGGAGGGGGATTAGAAAATTAGCCATTTATGGAGATTGCGATTCGAGCCTTCCACAACAGCGTTGACTCTTCTTTGCAAGGACGTATTCTTGTTTTTTTTTCCTCTTCTAATTTTCTTAGATTCACTGTTATACTTGTAAATCTATGTATACTGCGAATTGTTTTTTACCATGAATAATTGTTGGCATTAATGACATGTATTATAAACACAATTACACACATATAGAATTTCCTATTGATAGAATCTGAAAGGATCAAATTGCTTGGAAATAAACGTACATTGTTCCAATGAAAACTACAATTATACTTGGTCAAATTAATTCAATTCCAATAGTGCTTACTCCAATAGTGTTCAAGGCTTTCAAACCAGTTTAAATGTACAATTCACATTTCCTTCGATCTTTTCGGCGAGTTCGGAAAAATGAAGCAAATGGACGGATACGACAATTTTCGAAGGACGGTAGTTTGGCCGTCACGATGAAATTGCCCGATGAAACTCCCTGTTATCTACAGCATGACCAGACCCGGTGCCCCATAAAAAAACTAATCTCAAATCCCGGAGAACAGCGGGGCTAAAGTGTGTAGGGGGGGGGGAGGTGAAATGATTTATATATATGCGAGCATATACCTGCTTTCCGTCCATCCGCTGAATCAGCTCGCCGCGCGAGATTCTGGCGCAATAAGCACATTTTCCCCTGCAGACGATCGCGGCCGCGTACGGTACCTCCATACCCGTGGCCAGATGAAGCAAACTTCACCCGGAATGGAAAAGCGAAGAAAATGCCGGGCTGGAGGGTCTCTAATGCGCGGGCGCGCGCGCGCGCGCACGGCTTTGCGGTCGGCTCTGCGGTGTCCAATTTTCGCTCCGATCCCGTCGATGCCTCCGCAGCCTTAGCCGCCTGGAGAGTGGACGCGATCTCGGATCCCCTTGTCCCCGCCGCATTAATACCGGGGCATCGTGCAGCAACAAGCAGCGGCGCCGGGGCGCCTTTTATCCGCGTCCTTCTGCATTATAAAGCGCGGTGTAAGCAGAATCTCGAAAAGGCCGATGTACCGCATCGCGGGTTATATTGCGGAAAAGATAGAGGGAGAGAGAGAGAGAGAGAGAGAGAGAGATATTCTCATTCTATGTATATGTATATGTGCCGGGCTGTAATTTTCTCGCTGCGCGTCCTTTCTCCCTCGGGCTTTTATGGCGTTGCACCACATCGACCACCCCTCCAGATCCCATTCTATCTCCGTCTCTCTCTCTCTCTCTCTCTCTTTATGCCACGGTCTTTTTCCACTATTTCGAAAAAAAGTTAAAATCCCGACCAGCGCGGCGTTAACGCAGGTGCCGGCCACTTAATTATTTCAATTATACCCGACACGCCGCTGTTTCGCCGAATTGCTGCCGGCGCGGCAGCTTGTGCGCTCGCGCGAGTTCGCAGGGAGAGGCGTTTATATATGCTAAACACACACACACGCGCGCGCGTGCACACACACAGAGAGAGAGAAAGAGAGAGAGAGAAAGAGAGATGTTTCACGATAAGGCAAAAAAGAGAAAGAAGCGCGAGAAACTTGGACAGAGTGTATATAGGATGGAAGTGAGTGCAGAAAGTTTCTTGGTCCTTACTCTCGAGAATCGAAGTTGGTTGCGGCATATAAATATATATAGGTGGCGCATGGAAACTCTCAACGTCGCCAGGGGAGGATGAAATTCGATTATAAACCGAGAAATTTACAGGATCGCGCGCGGACGCCGAACGGGGACAAAAATAATCCGTGCAGGTCGCGGAATTAAAACCGACGCTCGAGAAACTCGAGTCGGTAGACTTTATATATAGACCGAAGAGCTTTACTGCTCGAATTGCACATCTGTATCGAAGAGGCGAAATTCGTCCTTCTTCGTCTTCGATAACTATCGTATTCCGGGCCATGCGCTCTCGGCATTTCCGAGATGGCAAAAGTGGCGCCGCGCCGCTCTTCCACGTCCCGAGCCCGCGTCGAGCCGATGCCTCCGCCCGAAGGGGCTCGGACTCCGGTTCCGGCGAATAAGCGAGGCACGCGGAATATTTTTCCCGGGGCCCCCGGGTAACGCGGTCCCGTTCCATCGTGGAAACCTCCGCTGGTATAACCCGCCGGTCCGCCTGCTTCGTGCTCGCGGCGCTGTATCGCGGACGGCGACGCGCGACGTATTCAAATATTTAAACACGAAAATACGTGGAAGGCGCACACGTATACATGAATTATGCATAAAGCGTTCGGTCGCTCCTCCTGACCTCTCTTTTTTACCCGGTCTTCCTCCCTCCTTCCCATCGTCCTCATCCGTCCCTCCGCGCCGGGGTCTCGCTCATTTTTCTTTCTCCCTTCCTCTCTCTCTCTCTCTCTCTCTCTATCTATCTAGCGTTCCCGCGCTCGCGCGCGTTTATCCTAGTGGCCTGCGCGCCAGGATCGTGTCTCACGTGAGGCCGATTCACCTTTATTGTTGTTTTCTATCTCTCTCTCACACTCTGTCTCTCTCCGTCTCCCTCACCCCAGTCATCCCCATCAACAGGTATAATCGCGCGAGCGCGACGATATTTCGTCGCCGGACTTAGACGACCGCACAGCGGACGCCGATGGACGTCGAGCCTCGAGCTCCTTTCCCTTCACCTCTCGCTTTCTACTCGAAAATCTTTCACTCGATCGGTACCTCTTGTATATGTACATAGACGCACATATACATGCACACATACACGGCTGAAGCATCTCGATGGAGGCCGCGCGATGTCGAAATAATTGCCGGGATATTATTGAAATTTTTTGAGCAGCAACATTTTTCAAATGCTACGTTATTTCCGCTCGAAGCCCGGGCTTCTAGATAGCTATGGCCTCTCCTCCCCGCCTCTAATATAGTAGAGTCACGAATCCTCGTAAAATAAAAGGCTACGTGTATATATATATATATATATATATATATATATATATATATATATATATATACAGTCACAATCTAAAATGCAGGAGGTAAAGAAATCCCGCGACCCTCATTTCGACAAATGTAAACAGAATAATAATAGCGATTAGGCGCAGTGATTGTGGGCATAGATAATTTCATGTCATTGCTTAATAACGTTACATCTCTTGTTCAATGGACGCGGGCTCGCGGAGCGAAAGAGGGAAAGAGCGAGGGAGAGACAGAGAGAGAGAGAGAGAGAGAGAGAGAGAGCGCCGAAAGTCGGCGGCAGCGCGTTGTGCAAATATAGCCGCGCCGCGCCGCGGCCGTCGCCGTTTCGCGCTCTGACGTTATTAAAGTGTAAATTTATCCCCGAAACAAATCCTCCTGTTGCGCGCTCGCGCGCTCCCTCGTCTCTCCGCGGACGACGGCGGCGGCGACGAGGAAGGCGTCCGCGGCCAGAGAAAAACAATAACAATATTCGGAATTTGCATTTGGCGTATGCAAATTCTTCGACGGTTTAAGCGCGCCGAGGCAATAATTTAAGCTCGCGTGAAAGTTGCACCGCGCATTATTCCCGTACACTACACTATATGCTCGCGTGCACGCGCACACGTACGAGTGCGCGCGCACGCAAACACACACACACATAAGAGAAAAGAAAGCACGCGTTGGCGCAGCGGGCACATCGATCAACTCCGCACGGCTGCGCTTCTTCTTCCGAATTGCACAAGTGCAACACGGTGCAGACGCACATTGTATGCTACAGAGCCAGAAACTTTTCGTTGTTCAAGCCGTTCGAACATTGCAGACGTTCGAGTTGTTCAAAACGTTCGAAAATGTTACTCGTTCGAGGAGTTTTAAACATTCAGCTTTTTCGAAGAATTGAGTTGATCGAACCATTCGAATAGCACGCGTGAACAGTACACAACGAACAACAGTGTAAAACATTAGGCCTGAAAAGTTTTGGATGCTTGAACAACACGAGCGTTTCGAAAACTTCAGCTGCTCGAGTTGATTGAATTATTTAGATAATACGAGCGAATAATACGTCATATGTGTCGTAAAGTTATTTAAAATATTCATGGCTGGGATTTTTTATTATAAACAACACAAATGATTTACATGATACGAACAGTTCGAATCGTCCATTAAAATTGTAGTTCTTTGAAATTGCTTCAACTATTCGAACATTAATATACGAATGGTATGTTATGCGTGTCGAAACGATTATATAAAATCTTCTAGGTCCGATGAATTTTTTATCATTGAACAATTCTAATAGTTGGATCTACTCGTGCGCCTCGAAAATTTCCGAGCGAAAGTATTCGAACAAAAATCCCAGATCTATGACTGTATACGCACGTATACCCGGTACACACCACCCGGCAATCCGATATAATATAATGGCAGGTTACAAAAAAGAAAAATCGCCGAAACCGATTCGATGCACATTTGGTTTATGCGGGTAGACGGAACACCGGGCGTAAGACCCGAAAGCCAGTCCGATCCTATACTGTATAATAATCGCGTCCGTTAGTCTCATGTCTGCCAATATATATCTATATATATGACTTGATAAATACGCGTCGAATGACAGAAAGAGAACGCGCGCCGGCGCGCGCATACACACATGTGTACCTCAACCGTGTTATGCGGGTAGCAGAGCGAAGAACGCAGATCCGCGTTGCAGTCCGCTACTATTATTATCCTTGAGCTTGATCGTGAAACAGGCGAGCGTGCGCGTGCGAAGCCTGAGGAGAACGAGGGGCCGAAGGGGAGGGGGGGAGAGAAGGAACCGGGAGAGGAACGGCTTATAATATAATAGAGCTTGGCCGATCGGCCGATCGATCGGCGCGCGCGCACGGGCGGATCGGCCGCGAGTACTATATATTTAACGTGTAGCTGCTGCTGCTGCTGTCGCTGCTGCTGCTGCTGCGCACGAGTCTATATATATATATATATATATGTATGTATATGTATAAATAATCGCACCACTGCATCGGACCAGGCGATAAATGCCGCGCGCTCGCGTGCGAGTCCGGAACGCTCTGCCGATTGCATTAGATATCCCCTAGGTTTATCTCGCGCTCCCCGCCGCCCCCGTCGCTGAGGAAAAAATAAAAGGTCCCATCGGCGCGCTCGGCTCTGGCGCGCATCTCTTTATCTGGATGCCACCTATGCGACAGCGGAGCCCTGCCGAGAATTCCGTCCGCCGCCGCCGCCGCCGCCGCCGCAACTGTTTCCGATGCTGCTATTCCTGTTGCAGGATCCTAGTAATTGTTCCGTTAACGCCCAATTATAATCGCGGACGACCGTCTATGCCTTGACCTTAGCAGCCACGGAGCTTGAGATACCTTTCGTTGATTTCTCTCTGGATAATATCTATATATATATATATGTATAAAACTGTTCTTTGATCGACTGGAATTATTCACACTTTAATAGTTGGAATGTCCGCGCGCGTGCGCGTCCGCCATTTACAACGATTGATTTCTGTTCGACCGAGGTGTCTATATAGATATTTCTTGCCTATTGGAATGGAGATTGAAGCGTCCGCGTAGCTCTTCGCCGGTAATGAATACAGCTTGATTAGCATAATTCGGCGCGTTGTATTATACGCTCTGCGGTCTCATACCTGCGAAAGGCTAAATCTGTCATTTCTATACGACAAAGATTCCTGGAACGTTGCGAAAGCAAGGCGAAACGATTTTGCAAATATATATATATATATATATATATATATATATATATATATACATATACATATACATATACATATACAAATATACATACATGTATACGTATACGTATATAAATGTATAAGCACCACTCATCCAAAAACTTTCTAACGCTCTCCCGAACCTCCCGTAGATTACTAATTAGCTAATACAATTTGTGAAATCTTCCGAATTCAAGGTTTATAGCCAAAAATTTTTCAAGCGTTTTTTTATTCGCTATGAATATATATATATATATATATATATATATATATATATATATATATATATTTAAAACATATTCAACATAGTATCAGAAAAGTCCGTTTAAAAATAAACTCGTTCAATACCATTCTATTTTAACCGCCTCTAAAACTTTCTCTAATTTTGAATTATAATTTTTTACTACAGTCTCGAGTACTGATATTGTACGAATTTCGTTTGAACTTTCAAGGTTTTATATTAAAATAAAATGATATTCTATTTAATAAAACTACTTTTTCAACTTTAACAGTTACAACGTATGGTAATTATCTAAGTTCTTAATATTAGAAAAACTTGATAACAAAAGTTCAATAATAACACTTCATATACCTTATAATTTATTTCAATTGAAAAAATTACTTATTTTATAATAGGTAAGATAGCAATGCAAAAAAGCGGGCATGCTTGTTATATAATTGCATTAGGAAAGCACCTGGTTTTTAAATTGAAGCTAAAACTATACGATTTAATAAATCCTGCTGATTATTAGCGAAAATTCTCGTTAGTTTTATGCGAACAGACTCTTAAACTTATGACCTTACAATAGACGTAATATTTATTTTGGACATTATTCTATCAGATAATATCTAAAAATGACGAATTAATTCATCTTGGTAAACTTCAAAATATCGTTCGATTTATGTGCATGATGTACAGAACTCCGTAACATGAGTAAATTTTTTTAATTTTATTGTATAAACTGAAAATGGAGGGGCCTCTGACGCATATAATTTCATTCTATCTCCTTTAAATTATAAAATAAGCGAAATATATACTTGAAAAACCGAAAACGAGAAAATCAAAAAATAGCCAAAGCCCAGAGAAATAGCCTAGAGGTATAGTTACAGTATATATATATATACATACATACATACAGACATGTGAGCCTTCTAGATAAATAGAAGTAAAGGACATTGTTAGCGAAGTGACCGGTTGCTCGTTGGCATGCATACCTGCGCCATCGCGACACTCTAGTCACCTCGCCGTGGACGCCCATTGCACTCATCGCAGGACTGCCGCCACGGACAAGCTGCCCCCATTACTATCGTCTCGGATATTTTCAGTTTCTATAACTACGGGCATAAACAAGGTACGCACCAGGGGGTGGTGTGGGGGTGGGAGGGTGTCGCAGTAAGCACAGCGCGCATCGTTAAATAATTCACGCCGATTCCGGGGCATAACGCACGGGGTGGGGGGATACGAACAATGTCATCGGCGCGGCCGGATTGGTAAAATCCGGGACAGTTGGCCGGGCCCAACGGTCTGTACGCGCTGACTTTCAGCAGCGGCCGCGGTTGCTCGGACAGTGCGGCCATCCTCGCGGATTCTCGAGGCAAGTTGCGCAGGGAAATGATAGTTATGGTTTTTTTTTTTTTTTTGTACCGCGGCGCCTGGATTAAGGCTCCCTTTACGCGCGGATTTGTTCGAGGGAACGAAGGAATGAAAGTGAAGCGTGTATAAATAATAGGCGCGCAATCCCATTGTTTCACAACCGGATCTATATTTTTCTAATTCAATTTTATTCTTTACTATGTAATTCCAATTGTAGGCGGTGAATTGCATAAAAATTAGAAAGTCTATATACATTTTGATTTGTAATTTCAAGGAAAGGCTCGGCGCAATTGCGATGAAATATATATATATATATATATATATATATATATATATATATATATACATACATACCTATATATATGTAGTTGACGTTAGTTCTGTAAAGATAACTATAATAATGCAAAAGACCACCTCTTGTGTACATATATGATAATTATCCTCCTTAAACTCGTCAATGCGATCGAAGCAATTACGAACGTGGAGCGTGTCACAAGCACGAGTAACAAGTCTTATTAAAAGTACTCCATAGGATTCGTTTTCGTTCTTGAAACCTTATTAGTAGATGATTTCTATATGGAGTGGAGTAACATAAATTCCATCGTTATGGTGTGGATATGACAATTGTGTGCCTCCGTGAAAATACATTTGTAGAATAGCATGAAAATTTTAGCGCGGATTTTTTAATCGTTTCTGCATCGTCGACGCGGATGGATTAAATACAAATGAAACAATTTGTAAATGCAACAAGAATAATTAGGGGAAAAAATGTAACGTTAACGCTGTAATTAACGTAAGACTATGCTGAAATAATAATGTACATTCAATTCATATAGTTTACGACCAGCCAATGTTAATTAGAGTTAACGTTACTTTTTTTTTATAATATTCTCGTTATTTACAAATTGTTTTATTTATTGAACGTTTCTGCATTAGTGCAATGGATGAAGAAACCATTCAAAGAAATATGAAAATAGATTATTGCAGTTACAGTTACACATGTATATATATATCTATATACATCATTGGGAAAGTAAATGCACACAGTTCCATAAGAGGTACAGCATATATCTGCATAACGAAGGAAATCTGGAGCATCGGGACTGAATGAAAAAACAGCGGCCGTTCCAATTCCTGAAAAAAGGTTTCAGTAACACGCATATATTTGAGTTTTAAATTAAATGGTATAGTTAAACTTGATATGGCATCCCTCAGTAAATTTTAAATAGCACTAACTATTTGTAATAACAAAGATTTTTATTTCAGTTTTTCTTTTACATAGAATTTGAATAAAATGCAACTGAAATTTTTTTCCTCCCGTCCCTGACATTCTCGCTTAGTCAATCAATAACGTTTAACAGTCTATAGACATTACATACATATAAATATAGAGCAAAGTTGAATTAATTTCCATAAAATCCGTGACCCAGAGTCGAGAGAGAACGCTCCGTGTAAGAGTCGAAAGAAACTCCCTCGCTCGATCGGAGGGACATCTAGTAGCATCTTTGCTATAGAAAAAAAAAAATAATAACTATGCATATGTATCGGTTCACCTCCGGCAGCCAGCAGCGGACACGCGTACGCGCCGCGTAATCAACCGAATTCCATTTAGGTACCATACAGGAGCGAGCGATACAGTCATATACATAAAGCGTTCTTATACAGCGGCTTTCCATCACGATTATATCAATCGCGGATGCTTTTTATATGTATGTATGTATATATACATATATATATATATATATATATATATATATATATATATATATATATATATATATATATATATACGCCAACGGTGCAAACGGCACTCTGATTGTAAAGCTTTTACGTAATGTCAAGGGCAACATCGAAAGTGACACCCTCTGTCCGAACTCTCGTATACGTCGAGCGCGATAAGAGAGACAGTGGCGACAAAGGGGGGACGGGGAAAGAGGGTCGGAACCGGAACAGAGACAGCGGAGCAGCAGTCCGCGTATTAGCCGCGTGGAAGCCCCACTGGCGACGACGCGTAGTTCCTATATCCTATATTATAATATGCGATAGCGCGGAAGAGAGAGAGAGAGAGAGAGAGAGAATAATAATACCAACCGACGCACGGGGCCGCGGAGGGAGACAGATCGCGCGCGCGTATATAATATAAGAACACGCGCAGGCGCCCGCGCGCGCCTGCGTATAATGATCGGCGATCGCGCGCGCGTATCCTTGGTGATGTAACTTTCACAAGGTTTCCCTCTCTTTTATGCTATATATACACAGACACACACACACATATTATATATATATATATATATATATATATATATATATATATATAAGCGCCTCCGCGCGGCGCGGCGTTCGCGGTTGCTGCCATGGCGAGAGAGCCGAACGCGCGATTGCGCATCTCGCGCGATCGTTCCCCGATTACGGCACCTAGTAGACGCGCTTGTCGGCGTGTGTGCGTGTGTGTGTGTACATTTATACATACATATATATATATATATATATATATATATATGTATGTATGTATGTACATGCGTTCTACGCGGCGTCGACAAGAACGTACACATACAGCTAGTCCGCCCATCGACTGCTAGAGCTATATGCAGTTCTGATGCTCACTCCTCACTCCTCAGCGCCGAGTGTATATAAAACGCTGACAGGAGCCATCAGAAGAAGAAGCGTCGAGAGTCCCTCGAATTTTCTCCTTTCACATCTTTCCAATATATATATATATATATATATATATATATATATATATATATATATATATATAGATCTTTGGAGCGAGAGTGATGGGTGGAACCGACGTAAGCGAAGCTGGCCTTCTCTTCTGTCGGTCGACGCTTTTGCGAGGAATTCTTCGCGGTTTCTTTACTCGGACCGGAGCTTTTACTATTGGCTCGCGATAATTTGAACTGACAGCAGCTGATTTGCTCAACAGATCACAATGTACGTTAAGCCGCACGCTTAGCCATGCGAATTTATTCTGAATTTTGAATAACGCTACTGCCGCTTTATCAGATTCTAATTTTATCGTTTTGAGTTGGAGTAAAACATTTGCCTATCACGCCTGGTCGATCTTCTAGTTCAAACAAAAAAAAAGCAAATATAAATTCGTGGACTTGGCAAAAAATTCACGAATAGAAATGACATTCAGATATATAGATATATATATATAGATTTCTACGCCCCCAATTGAAGGCGGTACAAAATACATTTCGCAACGAAAATTACACTGAAACACAATGTCTATTATTAAGTAAATATTTTCCTCTTCATCGTAGAAGCTAAATCATTTTCAAAAATTAAAAAAAATATTCTCTTAATTTAAAAAAAAAAAAACGTTTATTTGTTCGAAAATAAAAAAAATTTCCTTAAGCTTAATACATGTGTCAAACGCTGGGTCGAAAGGTAACCTAATTCATGATTGGCAACGAAAATAAAACACCACATTTCCTATATATAATTTTCACCCTTAAATTAGTAATATAGAAAATACGAATAGAAATATTAATTCACCTTTGTTCCATATTTATATAGAAAAGCATATATGAAATATCTATCGTCCCGATGGAAAATTTCGAATGCGCTGCAGTTTTCATTGGATTTGCTTCAGTATTCGTCGGGTATGTCGAAAACACGTGTATATGCAAAACGGTTATTCGCGCTAGATCGTTTTGATATCCGCGCGCTGAGCACAAACGGCCGCCGCAGCGCACGCGCGCAAAAAAGTTACGCAAAAGCTCGACATACAAATGTTTAATTACGCGAAATAATAATTTCGAGATTACAATGGGATGAGAGAGAGAGAGAGAGAGAGAGAGAGAGAGAGAGAGAGAGAGCACGCGCGCGGGTAATTGCGCCGCCGAGGGAGGCGTAACGTTGGCCGAACGTGAGCGAAAAGGCAATATAAGATGCGCAGATGGATATGTACTTTATATATATATATATATATATATATATATATATATATATATATATATATATATCCCTCGTTCACTGTTAATATTATAGGGGCAGAGAAGCAGGAGAAAGTTTCGGGCTCTCTCGCGAACTCTCTGGTTTATATTGTCCATATTTATGGGCTGCGAATCATTGTGATTTCGTATATGGCGGTGTGCGCGCATCGCATCGACACTCTCCGTCGTTGCTTCCTTATAAGAATAATATTAACTAACCACCGAGGTCTTTCTTTATTCCTATTATGTGTATATATATATATATATATATATATATATATATATATATATATATACATATATCGGTATGGAAGCAAGCGTGCATTTACAAAACATAAATTTCACGCGGATAGCTACAATTTTATTCAATATTTATTTCTACGCGCTGTCATGTTCACGCTCTCCTCACACTTTATAATAATTTCGGCTGAAAATTAAATTAAACTTTTATTAGGGATAAATCACGTGCTTGCACAATATTTGCGATAAATTTCGCTATATAGGTAGGATTGTGCTCCTGCCACGGTGAATTGACACTAAGTCGCGCCTTTCGAACATGTAATCTTATATATATATATATATATATATATATATATATATATATATATATATATATAGGCCTTCAATACTAGACACCGATAGTTTTTGAATGATCGCCTTTCAATCCATCTTCCTCCCTTAGTCATAAAAGTATACATTTTCGTACATTTATAATCTTATTGCAAATATGACTGGTATCATCGATTTATACATATATATATTTTCTATATAATGACCATTTTCACATGTATATTCCCTTTCTCTGTTTCAGGTAAGATAAACGAGCGGAATCGCGCGAGATAGGAGAACGTTCAGCAAGTATATTTACACACACACACACACACACACACACACACACACACACACACACACACACACATAGAGGCACCACCTGTATTTTTATTATCTTATTGCTTTCATTGCCACAGCCATATAATTGCGCAGCAAATATAGGTAAACGGTGATTCTTTCCCAGCGAATAAAAAAGCGTTTAGCGCGCGTTTAAAAAATGGCCTCTCTCTTTCATCGTCTCTCGGTCATGAGAGAAAAAGAAACGTGTCCATACGTGTGTACATATATAGGCTCAGATATATGTGTATGCAAAAGCACATGTTGAAACTTAGTAAAGTTTGCAACACGTTCCATATTTACATAAGAAACAGGCGAGTGTCGCACGAGGGCGCGCGCGTACGTCAGCGGTCGGGCAGAAGAACTTTCCATTTGCGCGAAGCTCTTATGTGCACTTATCAGTTTGTGTGTGTGTGTGTGTGTGTGTGTGCAGCGAAAATGATATATATATATATATATATATATATATATATATATATATAGCTTTTACCGGGGCTTTATAATATACGCTCCTTGTATGATTCAGGTACCATTTCGCGGCATTTTCAGAGTGCCTCAAAGAGAAAGAGAGAGAGGGGCTGGGATATCGCAAAAGGATGACACTCCAAAACTATATATATATATATATATATATATATATATAGAGAGAGAGAGAGAGAGAGAGAGAGAGAGAGAGAGAGAGAGAGAGGAGGCGGTGAACAGGCAGCACAGAAAGGGCCGCGAGAGCTAACGAAGAGCGCGCGCGCGCGCGCGTCTGTGCGTATGCATGTACGAAACGACGACGGATCGTAAAATTTTATCGCCCCTCTCATCGCAGCGCGGTGCGGGGCTCATCCGCGCGCTCACGGCGGAGGAGAAAACGAGCGCCGAAACTATCGGCTCCCTGGCACCTCGACGAGCCATCCTCCTTCCTCGCTCGTCGCTCACACTCACTTCTCGGGCGCTGCGGGACGAATTTCGTCGGTATTACCGTTCGTTTTGAGTCGGGCCGACCGTTCGCGACGCGGCCTTGGTACTATCTCCGAATTCATGCGTATATATATATATATATATATATATATATATATATATATTACGCTGGCTCTCGAATGTAGCGAATAGTGGCGAGCGAGAAGGATCGCTCGAAATTTATGCGCTCGCCGGCAGTTTCGTCGCGTTCGCAACTGTAGGCGAGTGCGAAGCGAACGTCACATAGCGCCGGCTACGGTACTGCGATGTCCAAGAATTCGACGATTATTAGTCCGTCGGCGCGATTCGCGACCCGTCACCGCGTTTCTTATCTATTACATATATGTACTTTCATCGACGCATCGTAGCGCCAAAATCGCAAAAAGTGATAAAAGTTGAGCTCCCTCGTCAATTTCCATGAATTGGAACGTTTTTGAAACGTTTATGAAATCGTTTCTCTTGATACTGACAATTTGTATTGCCTACATGATATATGAAAAGTTTTGTAAGAATGTGCTTGTGCTGATGCACAAATTAATTTTTGTCATTTTGAATAGTCCATAACTCGAATGAAGGCGGAATCTGACCCACACTAAATTAAAATAAAAAAAAAATACATTTTAGCTGAGCTCATTGACTTGACTTAATTTATCGAGTAATGCATATAGATTTGTTTGTAAATCTTTTCTAAGCCTTATTATAAAAACATCAGTCGAGAACTTTAACTGAAATTTTTATTTATTCTATACGTCACTACCTTCAGTCCCCTGAGCCTGTTCTAGAATCGACCACTAAGTGGTGACCTGCATTTTCCAATATTATCTCAAATTACCTTAATTGACATATACCCAACCATCAGAAATAATAATTTTGACGGTTTTGTTATAGTCGGCATAAGTTTTTTTGTCCTACAGGTGGATCCCAACATTATTTCAAGTACGAGGTAAAAATGCCTATTTTAAGCTTTTTAGAATAAGTGTGCAAAGTTCTTTTGTTCTTGTGATAAGTAAATATATACTTATTTTACAGGATAGTATCTAAAATGACACAATAGAGAAATTCTATATTTTAACGAAATCTACTCGGAAATTTCTAACTTTTACTAATCGATATTACTAGAATTTCCGTAACCATAACAACAACCAAAAATTTTAAAAATTTCAATGGAATTTTTCTGAACTTAGTGATTATAATATCCCTCTAGCTCATTCTCTAGAGTATTAAATATTCGTCATCAGTGATCTAAAATACATTCATACGAAAAATTCGAAATTCACCGGTGAAGAAATCGAAAAGATTATTTTACTTGGTAGTATGAATCCATGCTGAGTTACCCCACTTTTCATATGATAAAAACTCGCATTATCGAGTCAGAAGCTGCGTCTGAAAATAAAAGACGTTCTATTCGGTTGAAAATCGACAGAAGAGGGGGGGGGCGCGCAATTTCGATCAGTTTGTCTCCCCGCACACCGCGCGTCGTCGTGTAATATCTAAATCCTTTTTTCCCGCGCCGTCGAATTGAGCAATGAGCTCGCGCGCGCGCGCGCTTTTTGACCTTGTGACGTATAGGGACTTTCTTGGCGATTCCGTGAGAGAAACGGCGCTCGCTCGCTATAGGAGAGCCTTGAATGTTACGCTCTTTTTACGGAAGGCAAAAATTGCTGTCATTTATTTTTATCCAGTTCTGCGATGCCTGTCTGTGTGTGTATACATATCGTATGTGTATGTATACATATCGTATTAGACAATTCTGGAAAAGAGAAGTGAAATTTTTCATTGAAATAACAGCGCGCGGCTACCTATACATACATACATATATAGTGTGTGTGTGTGTGTGTGTGCCAAGAGGGCTTTTTTTCGCAATTCTTTGTTTTTCTCCCCTCGCGCCTCACCCCGCCCTCCGCTCGCTCTTTTTTCTCTCACTCGCGGCAGCGACTGCGGCGTGACTCTCTATCTCTCTGTCTCCCGCTTGCGCGCGCGGTGTTGTAAACTCCCCTCCCCACCGCGGCCACCACGCGGGTGACCGGGTAAATGACTATTATCTAACATTGCCGGGATTAGAAAGAGAATGTACGTTTATTGCTATTAGGCGAGCGGGCGCGCGCGTGGGTGCCGGAAATACTTTTCCTCGGCCGCGGCGATCTCGCCTCACGGTTAAAACACACGCGCCGTCATCTCGAATCTAGAAATGAGTCTCGGAATGGGAATAAAGTTTGGGAGGGGCCGGAGGAGGGGGGGGGGGCGAGGAGTCATTTAATTAGTTCTGCGCGATTGTCCATTATTTTTGTTCGCGTAATCCTAATTGCTTTTACAATCTCTCTCTCTCTCTCTCTCTCTCTCTCTCTCTCTCTCTCTCTCTCCTCTCACTCTATATATATATATATATATATATATATATATATATATATATATATATATACACATACACGTATATATATTGTATAAAAACTTGCGCTCCCGTTAAAGGGAGTATCGAGGGGAGTATAGGCCAATTTTCGAAACTGATTGTTCCGATATTTTTATATTATTTTTCCTTTGTTATATATATATATATATACATATAATATATATATATATATCCTTTAATATAATTGTTATAATTACGCTTCATCCGTTATTTTAAAAATAACAGCTCTGGAAACTGTTTATATCTGATTACGTCAGCGCCGATCGGCCTTTAAAATCTTATTGTTACATACCTATAGCGTGTCTCTTTTTTTCTAAAGCAGTAAAATGAAATATATACGTTTACAATATATAATGTCCAAGCAGGACTCTAGTCGAAATTATCGATTTTCACGCCGATTTCACGCTCAATCGGGCACCCTGCAGTTTTCATCTATAATATTCCATTCAACGACAGAAGTTATATAGCGAATGACAGTTTGAGCAGCGATGGGGGGAAAAGAGAGTCGGAGAGGGGGAATAAATAAATCAGGCCATAAAATATAAATACTTCGCGTGGAAGGGCCCCGCGGAAACCGGAGCGTCGTTGCCGCGCGCTACTGTTTTGAAAAATTCCAAGCGCATGACAAGCACTTTTGCAAAGTTACGAACCGACGCTGAGCGAACGAACGCGGAGCGGCTCTTACATATGTACGCGTATAATATATATATATATATATATACGCCACAGCGCTGCGAATGGGACGAAGGTCTGCGGGCGCCGCGCATACCGTATACCAGTATACATTCATAGATAGGGTCGACCTTCATTAGAATCAACGCTAAAAAGGTCACCGCGACGAAGGGAAAGGTCGGGTGCGGAAAGAGGCCGTGGAGAGGGGGAGGGAGTGACGAAAACGCGACCCCCTCGCCGATAATCCAAGCCGCAGCCGCGACGTTGGCAGCGCGTTGTGAAAAAAAAAAAACAAACAAATAAGCACCCAGGTCAGCTAGACGGCGAACGCGGCGGCGAAGGGCGGAAATACACAAGGACGGGGGAAGGGTGACCGGTACGGCGAGCGAGCTGAAACCTTCGCGGCCCGGGGAATTGTTCAGCTCGCATCAATTCCGCAGAGTGATACAAAGGGCTCTCGCCGCGCGCGAACAATACTGTGAGACTCGAGTGCGGACGAGGCCGACAAGGAAGTTCGCGTACACACACGCGCGCGCTGGCGCACTTGCCAAGTTTCTATACTTGCGAGGCCCAGAAATCGGGAACCCTTTTTTCTTTCACATGTACAGGGCTTCTTATTTACTGTGAGACATTGAAGCTGTAATTAGCATATATATATGTACGCACGTATTATATGTGTTGAGGTTGAATAAAGTCTCATTTGTATTGCGGCACAGAGACAGAGTTTAATGCACGTGTAATATAATATTACAGCACCTACACATTGGTTATCTTAATCCTTTATTCATTGTCTGATTTCATTATTTACTTAAGCAAAATGAAGCAATTTGTATACATTTTCAATTCTGAAAGATTTAGAATTAATATTGATAGAACCATCAAAGCAAAGATACATGGTAAAAATGATTTTTATTTACTTATTATTTCACTTAGAATTTAGTAAGCTTGCGTTACGAAAAAAAATTCAAACAACCTCATACTCAATATATCTATATATAGCTTAAACACAATTGAAAATATAAAATTTTTCATTATGAGCAGTTTCTGCAAACTATATATATATATATAAATATAATGGCGGCGTTGTGCAATTTGAAAATAAAATAATCATCGATACGTGTATATATATATATATATATATATATATATATATATATATATGTATATATATATATATATGTATATATTCAGGTTGCATATTCATAGTTTGCCGAGAAATATACTGAAATCGAACGAGGTCAAGAGCGCTTGCACACCCTTTCAGTTATATAGCGACACCGCGGCAATAAATATACAGCTTGGAAGCTGCAAAAAGCTGGGATGCAATATAGATATACGTGCAAAGAAGTATTTGTATTTTGAGACTATATGGCGATATACAGGTCACCTCCGGCCTATATCTCTCTCTCTCTCTCTCTCTCTCTCTCTTTCTCTCTCTTTCTCTCTCCTTCCTCCTCTCCACTCTGCATTTCACCCTGAGTCTTGCAATTCTCGTCACCAATCGACGATGCGCGTTTCCACGAGTAGTGCAAGCCTAACACTCCCCCCCCCCGCTTGCGCCGCACTCCTACACCCGCTACTTGGGTCGTCCTGGCAATGACGGCGACTTTTGCAAACGTCCTTGGGACTCCCGAGCTCTCCGCGAAATATCCCTCGTAAAATCTCCCCCCTCCCCTCGCGCCCTATTCCTTCGCGCGAGCCGCAAATAGTTTTTCCCGCGAGCGCGGGACTTTTTATACCGGTACAGATATTTACAATATATATATATATATATATATATATATATATATATATATATATATATATTGCTTGTCGCTCCGCCTCTGCGCGCTCGTACATGCGCATATAGATGTATATATAATGTAATAAGGCTGCGCATGCATCATTATATCGATATAGACGCTATTATAACGGTCCGAGCGCGAGCTGCGCAGTCATCGGTGAAAGAGCGCGCGGCGCGTGGAAGGAGCGCGCGCGGCCGCGGAGATGCAATGCAAGTCTATGCGCCTATATGTATACATAATGGAGGGAAAGGGAAAGAGAGGAGCGTTAAACCAGCGAGATATATACTGGGTCAAGTTTTCCGCGGCCGGCGTCGTCTTGCGGACGCCGTTTATTGCACAGGTGGAGAAAAACGCAACAGTGTAAACGTAGGACGCCCCGCGCATACGGTTATATCCTTGCTCGCGCTCGACGACGACCACGCGATGCGAGGCCCGTGCAATTGCTTGTGCGCATAGGCGCTCGCGCGCCCGACTCCCATGGGCGAGGCCGTGCGCTGCGCGACTGGAGCGGCGAGCCAGCGCGTCGGAACCCGCTCGAACGCAAAGAACTCGTAATCGGCCGAATTACGATTGATCGCGCGCAGACGTTGTGGAAATTACGAGTGTTTAGCGCGAATCGCAATGCCCCTCCGACCTCCATCCCTTCCATGCGTATATTCTGTATATGCGTATTATCTGTGTCGGTCGAAACTTGGACGCGCCAATGGAAGGTTCGACGACAGGTTGTATTTGCGATCGATCCGACCTGCGCATGCCCAATCCCGCCGCTCTGATTTCGCCTATTTTTAAGCAGTTCTATATCGATACTATACATTATGAAAGGAATGTCTCGTTGCGGAGGAACCCGTCAGTTAGAAGGACGTCGGAATTGAAAAAAAAAAAAAATTGTTTTCAGTTCTTGTCCCGCTTACAACGTGTCCGTTAAAGCTCGCGGACTGGCATCGCTCAATATTTAGTATATTTGCTTCAGTGGAATAAGTCCGCATTTGTCTCGATCGCCATATGATATCTGTCGTTTTACAGATACACAAATTACGATTTAACATTATAATCGGATTTAACGGGCTTTTGCCATTTTTCTAAATTTATAGCTTCTGGGGTTCAATCTATAGTACATTGATACATCGAACCTACAATCAAATAATTCACTTCTCAAAACAAAAATTTTTTTGTTGCTGCAAAAACAGGAGCTTTCTCGCATTTCATATCTCTCTTTCAACTTTTGAGATCTATGTGCGTGCATTTCGTAGTGCGCTTGCTTCTATTTATGTGTTTCCATTCGAGTATACGTAGCGAGTAGATATTAATTCATCGCTAAATAATATATTTTATAATCTATATTCTCATATGGGGAAATAAGTACAAGATCAAGATCTACTGTTATGTTCGTAAAATAATTTTTTCATTTACAAAACTATAAAAGGCATTATAAATAAAGATATCGAAAACGTAAGATAATATTTATTTTTTATTACTTAAATATAATTTTAAACCTATAATTAATTATAGAATAACACGATAATCAAAGTTCGAAAAAATTATTCACGTCGATCAATACCTCGATTAAAAGCGTGTGAATAGAAATTGAATATATATATATATATATATATATATATATATATATATATATATATATATATACATATAGAGCGAGAGAGAGACAGCAAGACAAAATGATATTCAATATTATTTTCATTCTGAAAGGTAAGTAGATACTTATGTAATCTGTAAAAAAAGAAATTATTGAAAACCTTTTTCGTTTAACTTTTTTTTAATAATGTGAAGGCATAATGGATCGATACATACATAGAACTAACAATATTCTCTTTAATTGTATCTTTTTTCAATTTTGCCAAAATTCGATATCATATTAGATATACATGTATAGCATAGAATTATACGTATCAGAAAACTCGAAATCAATTCTCCGAGTGGTGCGACGGGTGCGACGAAAACTCAATGCTGAAATACGCATCAGGCAAAAGAGAAAGGAAAATGAGAAAGACCGAGAGAGATAGAAAAGAGAATGGTTTGAAAATAAATTCCAATTAATTAGCCCGTCGAAAGTCAAAAGGACCGACCGCGCGATTAGTGCGCAAAGTTCACCGGTGTACCGGTATTATATATATATATATATATCTATATAGTTCGATACCGGTTATAACCTCGAACGTGGACTCGATTAACGGACTCTCGAGTCAATTAGCACACAACTATATGTATCTTATAACCCGCTTCCATCTCCGAAGGAACGCATGCTCGTCGGTAATATCGCTGAGGGAGCAAGGATAGAAAAAATCCTTTCATATATTATATATCATCTGCGAAAAACTTCAACGAACTTCGTGTCTCCTAGAGCCTTTCCTACCATATAATATACAGTACAGACACACACATGCGCGTATACACACACACGTCTAGGTTTGTACTGTATATTTTATATGTTATATACCTTCTCGCGGAATGCAAAACGTTTGCTCGTTGCGTGTCTTGAAAAACCGGTTCCGTGCGAAATTCTTCAGCCCCTCTACTGAGATCTTCCCTTTTTTCTTCTCTACACATACAAACCCTTTTTGGCCGGGATCTTTTTCACCTCAGCGGTAGCTGATGCGCAAACCTTCCCTTCTTTATATATATATATAGATACATACATACATACCAACATACATACATAAGTATGTATGCATGTATGTATGTACGTATGTATGTAGATACTTATGCATATATGGAGCGCCTTTCTCTCCCGAATGCCATACCCAAACAAAATCCACTCGATATAACTGCTCCACCGTTTCCCATATATCTGCCTACCTCTGTATAAGCCGCGCACGACACTTCGACAGTCTTATTGCGATCTTGTACTACACGACGGCTCGTCCCCCGAGGTTCCGATGACGCGCGAACGGCGCCCTGGGGGTCCGGAGGAGGCTCGGTGTGGACGAAGCGCACAATGCACTTTATGGGGCGTGGGGCGTGCGGGACCGGGGCCAATAAACGATAGGTACGGACGAGCGATGAACGTATGACAGTGCGACACCAAGCGCTCGCGCGCGCGCGCGCAAGTGTGAACTTTTGCCACGGATTTTAACGCCCCGGCAATAAAATGCTATCCTCCTTCGCGCAGGTTTACGATTAGAAGTCGCGGATCTGTACGCGGTCGGCGTGAGATATATATATTGAACACCACCGGTCAGTCGGGGGACTCAAATGCCACGGTGGTGGAGGGGTGGGGAATCGGCCAGTCCGGGTATCATGTACGAGGGGAGATGTAATAAATCCCGAAGCGGGGGCCTGATATGACCATAAGTTAATGCGTTCGAGAATTGCTCATAAATTCAGGCGTTAGCACGGCGGAAAAGGGAAACGCCGAGAGTTGCACCAGCGCACGCGCCCGCTCGACGTGCCGCTAACTGGGCCGCGGATTTTTATTGGGTTCTATATATATACATATATATATATATATATATATATATATATATATATACATGTATATGTATATGTTGGGATTTGAACTATAATAACGGGAGGGGGTAGGGGAGTAAAGTTTTACGTGACCGTGATGCGCTAAATGGTATTTCGCCTCTCAATCGTCCGAGATTTTGAATGTGCCAACCTACGCCATTACTCCTGAAAGGTAATATATATATATATATATATATATATATATATATATATATTTACACGCAAAGAGTGCGCAATATCCTTTCGTTATTTACGACTGTTTGGCTTCCGAATTTTATACGGCCAGATCGTATGTACAAGTTTCTGTGTGCGTAAGATTGAAATATATGACAACAAATTACTTTCTTACACATCGGTATATATTCATTTACTTATTTATTAATCCGAAGATACAATAGAGATCGTTTCATCGCATATATCAAGAATCGCGATCTTTCCGTTCTAGTGGGCCAAAATTCACACCACAATAATTTTATACCCATCCTTTTTTCCTCCAAAAAATCTTCCCTCTCATCGACATCGAATTTCGAGACACGCAATTCGCATTGCCAGAATGCTGACATTGCCCCCGGGACGAAAAATCGCATGAGCCCGACGCGCGTATCACATAGCCAGTTGTAACGCCAGAGCGTAGTCAACGGCTCGTTCGGCCCGAATTATTACATAGCGTAATCGTGGCCAGCAGCGCGAATTAAGGACCGACGCACCATCCAGCCCAGAGAGCGCCAGCGACGCTATTACGCGTATTCGTTGAATAGAGAGCCGTACCGCACGACTGCGCCTATACGTGCATATATATATATATATATATATATATATATATATATATATGTATGTATGAACGCGTAATGTCCGCGGGTCGCGCGTATTATATGCGCGCGCACACGCGCTCGCCTCGGCCGCGGCGATAATACGCGATGCGTGTATTACGACCGCGCCTAATGCGACGCCGCGAGCGCGCGAGCACGCGCGCGTTCGCGCGACTGCGTCGCCAATGCTGCGAGCCCGAGAGACGGAGCGCTTTTTTAAACAGGTCGCGACATTGGGCGCGATGCTTACATTTTGCGGCCTTATACCTGTATACCGAACTATCGACTGCCTATATATAAATATATATATATATATATATATATATATATATATATATATATATATGCGTGATTACGAATGCAACCCCCGTGGGCGAGATTTCTTGGGAAATTATCGAGGTATGCTCGGGTATCCTTGACTGATTCTGGTTAGCCATGAGGAAGCACAAACGCGAACTCTCTGTAGCTGTATAGATATATAAATATGTGTGCGCGCGCTTGTGTGTCTGTGCATGCGTGCGTATTTGTATATATAGATATATGTAGTATATATATATGTGTGTGTGTGTGTGTGTGTGTGTGTGCGTGTGTGTATACATAGACATACTGCAGATCGTGCGAAAGGGAGAGCGTGCGGATAAGCGAGGGTTATAAGCTGCTCGAGAGCTGCGCTCGAAGAAAAGAAGTATTTAAAGAGGCGCTGCTGGAGCGGCTCGAGCATCCATAGTGAGAGTATAATTTATTTTCCAAGCCCCAATGAGGTTATAATATTTAAGTAATTTAATTATTCAGAGTGAATATGTGAAGGGAGAGGCGCGCTGCGCCAAAGCATCGAGCTAATTTTATTATAAAACCAATCATTATTCACTTTTAAGTACTTTAAAATTGTTACGGATACTGTATATAATTGACTCGTGAGAAATTCATACTGTTAATGGTTTAATCTAATTACTTGATAATTTCACCCATTAAAGCCCAAATAAAAAAATGTTCAAGACCTATATTTGGCTGCCACTGCATTTTCTAAAGCATGAATTCTCACATTATGACTATGCTCCATTGAAAACCATTGAGAAACTTCGCAAAACATCAAACGTCTATTTCGTAATAATCTCTTTGTTCAGAAAAAATTATTTTGTAATGTTTATAATATATTATTTTAATATATTAATTGTTCTACCACACAAATTGGTTTTAAAACGATATTTTTTCGGCATAAATTTATTCGAAACAATTACAAACAATTGTGAATAAGCCAATTTTTACTACATTTTTCAAGCCTAAAAATTTCCCTAGCAGAAAATAAAAAGAAGAAGAAATATACATTGTATTGAAGCAAACAATAAAAAATAATGGATATCCTATTGGCCTCTGTAATTGAAAGGGTTAAATAACTTGGATATTTAGATAAACCATAGAACTGATGTATATAATATGTATACGTTACGCTTTGCTATAGTATGCTTAGACTATCAATTGATTGAACCGAAAATTTATTTAATCCTCGAGATACGAAGCTCGCTCGATCCAGAATTTACGACGCGATTTTACAAGTAATATAACCCGATCCTTATATACGTATACTTTTGGAAAAACGAGCCACCGAAAAATCCCTTCGATTTAAATCGAAAATTGAAGCGAAAACGGCCCCTTCAACTTGAACTATCCGTATACGCACGTATGGTCGTTTCACTAACGATATAAAGAGACTGAACAAAAAAAAAAAATAATAATAAAATAAAAAAATAACGAATCTCCGGCATAGCAGAGGCGCGCGTTGCGTAACCAAATATATAACCGAGAGTGGGGTCTGCCTTTCTCTCTCTCTCTCTCTCTCTCTCTCTCTCTCTCTCTCCTCTCTATCGCTCGTCTACAGTGGAAGCGGCAGCAGCAGCAGCAGTAGCCATGGAAATGGAAAGGCTCGAAAAATTCGATGGCTCTTCCCCACCCCACCCCCCCCCGGTTCGCTGCACCCTCTCCCCCCCAAGCACGCGCTCTCTCGCTGGCTCACCATGGTTTTCTCGTCGATTTTCACCCCGCACGCGCGTCCGCGCGTGCGGAGGGTCGCGCTCAACGTGTACAAAAGCTCGGCGCTCGCGGGCCGATCGCGCCAGCGTTGCCCCGGCGGCGACCCCGCGCGCGATTTGCACTTTCGTATCATATCCAATTCGCCGGGAGCAATCTGCATCAGACTGGCGTGGCGCGCGCGCGTATGTTCAGAGAACGCGGCCGCGAGAGAGAGAGAGAGAGAGAGAGAGAGAGAGAGAAAGAGGGGGGAAGGGGGATAGGGTGATAGAGAAGGAAGGAAATCGCATAGGAGAGTTACAGGCCCCCATGGGCGCGTTTACAGCAGCGCGTGCCGTGTCTCTCTTACGCTTTCTTTCTCTCTCACTGCGTATGATTTTTTTCTTCCCCTGCAGCTGCACGCATATATATATATATATATATATATATATATATATATATATATACACACATTATGTATGTATATAACGTATAATTGTATTCCAATGGGTAGCGCGTGCTCGCAGGAAGGAGGAAAGGGGAAAAATTTCACGAATACTCTTTCGTTCGGTTTTACGTCGAGAAAGAGGGTGGATGAATACGTCACACTCAAGATCGCCTAATACTTATAGAGAAGAGAAAAAGAGACTAGCATTTCAATTTACGGACTCGCACGATCGTTAAGTACGTGTCCAACGCAAACGTATTTTCGCGTGAGAAAATACACATGTATTGTGTACGCATTGCATTTATAAAAATGCATGTACGCATGGTCGTGTGTGCGAGCGCCGCCCGGAGCGTGTCGAGGCGAAAGTCCATAGAGGCCGATCAGTCGCATTAACTGGTGGATATCGTTCGTTGTAATTCCCTTTGCTCGCAAATGCACTCCGGCGAGAATCGTAACGGTTTTCAGTGGCTGTCTACTCCGAAAATGCGATTGTGTTAGGTGCATATAATTATATTCGGCAAATTGAATAAACGTTAATTTTTGCCAAATTGCTTAAAGTCATTATGTATTTGCAGCTTCTCTCGACTCTTTGCATAATCTTGAATCAATTTCTTGTAATTACCGTGTGCCCGTATGCGTACGTCAGTATATAAATAGAATATAAGATAAATGAACAATTTCCTAATTGATCAACATCGCTGTTAAAACTAGTCGTCTAAAATTTATTTCTTTGGACAATCATTTAAATTTACTGTTAACAAATTGGAAATAAGAATGTATACATATGCAATTTGCTTGTCACTTTCACATTTCTCAAATATATATATATATACAGAATTACTACATGCTAGAAAAGTTGAGAAACAAACGTCCGTGTACGCGTACTGCAATATCAGATTACAGATTATATATTTTACCTCTTCGTATTATTGCTCGTCAAATTAACCGATGCGCAGGCGGCCATTAGTTTTAACAATTTACTCGCGTGTACCGGATTTGCGCTTGCGCGAGCCCCCGCCCCCTCCCTAAACTTGAGCTCATTTTTATTAATAATTATTTTCTAGCCGGCTTGACGAGTTAATTCATTAGTCGTAAAAACGGTCCGATCCACGCGCGCGCGCCCGCTCACTTGATGATTTACAGTCGAATAATTAATTGCAAATTTTATTTTTATTTATATCTATATATATATATATATGTGTGTGTGTATGGATATATATGTGTGTGGGTGTGGATATATATACGTGTGTGTGTGTGTGTGTGTGTGTGTGTATTGCGCGTATGGCAGTGTAATGCCTAATTTACAGCCAAATTTATTTAATCGGCCATTGGGAATCTAAACAGCCAGAGCGCACGTCGACGGCGATATTACGAGGCCTTTCGTGAAAAAGTTCCACAGTTCGCCGTTGAGAACGAGAAAATGATTTAGCTCGAGCGCTCGCGCGGCTGCAAAATTTAAGTTACGGAATGAAATCGGGCGCGGCGCACCGTTGTCCTTTGAAAAATTCGATGTTAAAATCGAGATCGAAGTCTCGTGCGAGTATATAGATTTATTTCTCAGGGCGTAGCCTTATTAGGTTGGAGCTGCGATATTAGTCTGGCATGTAATCGTGTAATGTAACACACACACACACACACAACACACACACACATAGCGTCTTATTCACGGGGTATACTATTACAACCATATATATTTATTGCTCAGGATCCATATATAATAGACTCTTGTACATAAGGCCTCTAAATATTATATATATATATATATATATATATATATATATAGTAATAAAGAGCCCCGCACGCCGCTTGTCCACATATACGATAACTATTGCGCGCACTACGATCGAGCTCTTTGGTCTTTCATCTAAAATCAGTGTACAAATTTTATTCGCTTATAATCGGTACTTATATATATATATATATATATATATATATATATATATATATATGCGCTCGCGCGCGCGTATGTGTACGTGTTTCGTAAAACAAAGCAAGCGCGCTCAGGCGACACGAGTACGGCAGATTCTATAAAGCGGATATAAAGTGTGGAGTCGATTTAAAATCGCTCGGTGAAAATTACCGTATATATGTGTGTGTGTGTGTGTGTGTGTATACGTACATAAGAGAAATGCCACCATTGGCTACTCCACGGAGCGTGGCTATAGAAAGGCTGTTTAGAATCCGTGTTATAATCGAGAACTGCCCTTGATCGCGCTCCGATTTATCGGGAATAACTTTCCTTCGACCTATTGCTCGAGCCGAGACCTGCCGGCGCGTAAAATTGCGCGCGCCTCGATTACATAACGGAAAGCGGCGCATGTCCCCTATATCCAGGTTCGCTCGCTTTAGGTGCGATATACTCTGCGCTTATATATATATACAAACACTATGGAGGCTCGAACGTTTCGGACTCGTTCGCGGTCTGCGCGGCCACGCTCCGACTGGCTGAACGTCGCGTTTTTAAAACTATAGGTATAGATTACAATTTTCAAGTTGAGAAGTTATAAATCACGATATGCCGAGCGCGCGGGCACGGGTAAAAAGAGCATCGGCCATCGAAAACACCTTACATAAATGAGCTTTTGCAATAAACAAAGACGAGGAAGGGGGGGAGAGAAAGAGAAGAGAAATCGCGTCACAACGCAACTGTGGCAGCTCCATTTGCCGGAGGACAAAAATATATAAGATATATAGATACGGATAAGTGTTAAACATTTCTGACAAAAATGTGACAAGAATGTGACTGAAAAAATTATTAGAAATTCCGGTTGCTGTTACATGCTACGATAAGCTTAGATCTGTATGCGTTACAAAAAAAAATTCTACATGAAAATAAATATATTTGTTTGTGCGAAAATAGCGTTAAGCAGTTCTGTTTACATCACTGGCCCAGCAAAAATTCAAACTTTCATCGGATTTTTCAAATCTCAAATAATGTATAATATATCCCTGGGAACTAGTCACGCAAATTCATCATTAACACCGCGGCATTTCTACACAAAACTTCACTCGGGCGTAAACTGTTTTCACCAGATGACCGATCAATTTTCGCGCCATTGCCGAAACCGATTATTTATGTCCCAATATCGTCTCTCGCTCTATTATTTGCATTAAATTTTCATAGCGCGCACTTGAAAATCCAGGCGTATACCGGGTGTACGAAATAAAAAGTACGCAAAAAAAAAAAATGTTTTTCCTCCATACCGATTCAGTCGCTCGCCTCGGTCAGTGAGTTCCTTTACGCCGTGCAACCTCGATCGGAGCGAGCGGCGCACCGAGCGTAGGCGTGCCGAGAGAAAGGGACTGTCGCGGGCGAGCGCATCGCCGATCCGGTTCATCCCTCCGACGATGACGCGCGCGCGCACGCGAGGAAGCGAGCGGGCGGGCGCGCGTTCGCAAGGCCGAGCGCGGCTCGCGTATAGAAATCCGCGATTCCGAGTATAAGTATTACTGTATATCATAGCGGCGCACGCGCCGCGCGCTCCTGATACACGGCCGTTCTCTTTCCCTCCCCTGGAGCGCGCGACAAATTAAGCCGCGCGATTGCTCTCTTGCGGCGCGAGCCACGTTCGTATATATATATATATATATTTGTGTGTGTGTGTGTGTGTGTGTGTGTGTGTGTGTGTGTGTGTGTGTGTGTGTGTGTGTGTGTGTGTGTGTGTGTGTGTGTGTGTGTGTGTGTGTATACACGTATGCGTGCGAACCTCTCACCGCCGACCTATATATCGGAATAAGGTGCACGCGCACTACCGCGGCGCACTATTTATAGTGCTGACCTGCCTGATTACCGCTCGCCACGGCGACCGCGACGTCGGCGCTTTTGGCGTTATCCGACGACGACGTGAATGACGATGCGGCGAGAGATGCGTTGCGCTGTAATAAGTGTGTAGGGCTACTCCGCGAATGATTATTTTGTTCGACGTCGTATTATTATGATATATATATATATATATATATATATATATATATATATATATATTCTTT
>JACCIC010000035.1:2707500-2725000 GCA_018907035.1 Sycobia sp. Sy_11 | reverse complement strand
ATTCTCATTGCTTTTCGTCTATTAATGAATTCAAGCTTAACCATTAGTATTGGTGGTTATTCAAATGCTTCACTATAACTATCGACACACTAATGAACATTATTTGGTCATTATTACCATGTAAATATTTTTTTTAATATTACAAAAGAAAATGAAAATTATATGCAAATTTATTCAGAAATTTTCGATGTGAAAAAGTCGATTGGTCGGAAAGCTCGAACAACTGAAAAGACTGAAGTTTTCGAATATTTCGAACACCTTAAAGCTTGAAAAAAAAAATGTCCCAGCCCTAGTGTATAGTATCTGCTTCGTCGTCAATGTGACAGACCGCAACATACTATGCGTATCCGTTCTACTCTCGAGAGTATGCGCTGATGGAAGTCGCGTAATCGCGCACTCATTCGATTAGTTTTGCGACAGCATTCCTGATGGGGGAGCCGCGATCGTGCTGCAACTTGAATACCCCAGCATATATTATATATATATATATATATATATATATATATATATATATATATAATATATACATTAAACGACAGTTTGATTTAGACGCGGATGAGACAATAATGTAAAAAGCGCGCATATACAGCGATAAAAGACATACTGCAGGCGTGTAAAGTCCGCCCCCCCCTCCAGCGCGGCGGAACGCCCGTCTGGAAAAGCGCCCGCGGATTATGTAAAAGGCCCGAGTTTTCCGCGCTCTAAACCGTATGATGCAGGCGCAATGTTTCTCCGCGCCGTATAATAATCGAACTAAACAGCTTTATATATATATATATATTCTTCCTGAAAACGGCGATCTGCTATACAGTCGGTCGCTGCCCGTCGCGGGTCACGCGCTGCTCTTACTACGCCCATATAATCGCGCGCATGATCGTCCGAACTTAATTTTCCGCCAATTATATAGTTCTATCTATATGTATATAGGCACCACACACTATAGCTTGTCAGCTACGCACGCCACGCGTGAGTGGAAGAGAGTTTGGGGCGAGCGCGCGCTTATTTATATTAAAGCACTTGTAATTTATTTAATGAACACAGAGGGAGAGTGAGAGGGAGAGAGAGAGAGAGTGAGAGAGTGAGAGAGTGAACGGCGGTCCGTAGTACGTCCCGCATATACGCTTTCGTTCGGTGGAGCCGGACCAAGGCGCCAATCACCAACGCTACCGTCGCCCGTGGATATGTGCGAAAAGGAGAAAATTCGATATATATATGTGTACACGCTGGCGCTCCGAGTCGTTACATAGCGGGGGCGAGCTGCGGGTCGAGCGCCACCACATCAGACCCGAGTATATTTGAGTATCTTGCGCTAGCGGAAAGATACTGGACGTATAACTTTACTGCGCACACGTGACGAAACGAAGTATATATATATATATATACCGCGCGAAAGCTCGGACGGTCGTTTATTAATTTTTTATATACCGAGTCCGCGCTGCGCAGAACTTTGATGAATTATTCATTAGACTAAATAATAGTTGGCACCTTTTTTCTCCCAGTTTTTGGAAACGGAAATTGATTCGTCTGGCGAAGTGTCTCATATTTGTTGTTACATTGCACCGTATTATGCGCGCTTGGGTACTTCTGGGAATGCTTGAAGGATAAATGCGCGGCTTTTGCAACGATCTCCGGGTATATATTTAAATTCACCGTTTAAGTGTACAGATAAGAGCGCCTTATGTAATATGCCATTCAGACTGATTCCTTTTGGTCTCGGGAAACAATGAGCTAAAGAAATTTCCTTTTGGTCCGCATTCTGCATTTTCAATTGTTCATAACTCTTTCATGTTATTTTTTGAAAAGATTAAAAAATTTCATTTGTTTGTTCATTATTACATTATGTTACATCTTAAATGTAGTCCGAGAAATCTCCGAGCATATATTTTTATCCTTTTCATCCGAACCGACAAAATATTATTTATGAAGGAATTTAATTACCGATAAGACAAGGAAAAAGAGTTTTACGCGCGTTCCTGCCGGTGATTAAAGGCACAATAAACTTTGATAAATTCAATTTTAATGCATTAATCATTTTCGCATAAATTTCCAACGATCCGGGCAATTTACCTCAATTAGTTTACAAATTAGTCGCTCGCGCAAGCGCAAGCAGCCGATGGAATAATTAAAAAGCACGACGCATCGCGAGCGATACCGACGATTCTATTTAATATATATATATATATATATATATATATATATATATATATATATATATATATATAAACGCGATTACGGGAGCTTTTCATCTCGGCACGAGTCACACCAAGCGGACGGTCGACGTCGCGCGCTAACAATGGAGGCAGACTTACTAGCTATCTCTCGTTCGAGGACAAAACTTGACGGAGAACAGTGGTAGAGAGAGAGAGAGAGAGAGAGAGAGAGAGATAGAGAAAGAATCACTGAGTACACGAGATGGCCGACGCGGCAAATACGATCTCTCAAGGTCTTGAAGTTGGCTGCGACTCCACGTGAAGTCGATCTCGTGCAGTTATTTGCCTTTGCGCGTGTGTGTATAATATGTATGTTTCAATGATGTCTTTGACCCCCACCCCCTCTTTGCTGGTTCGACCTTAAAAGTCACTTAAACAGCCCGAAGAACAGCTTTTTGGAGTGTCCGCGGATATAATTACAATATTGACGTTAAAAGCGTCTAAATACTCAGGTGGAGAAATGATGAATTTCGTCGCAAATATAAAGGTTAAAAAGTATGATTTTTGCAACTTGTTTTTTTTTTTTTTTAATTATTGCACAATTCCGGTAAATAAGGATAATGTAACAAAAACTAGGGAGTACAGTTTTGTGAAAGATTTTCGTGCACTCAACTCAAATCTGACTGTATAATTACTCCGATAAGTCATGTTTGTGAGATATTCCGATACATACAAATGTAGGTATAGATTGCTGAATTACTTTTTGACAAATGTTTTGCTTGTTTACATTTACCACCGTCTATGATTCTTCCCTATTCAAAATAATTGATCGAAAAATTAGTATCGACTTTCATTTGCGCGGATGTATTCCAAATGCTGACCAATACGTCGCTCGGTTAAGCTAGCCTGGCCAAAAGTGATATCGATGATATACAATATTCTTAAAGAACCGAAAAGGTAGAGAACCAGAAAACGAAAACTTTAATGAAGCGAAAAAAAATAGTGTTCGCGAATCGCGGTGTTACATAGTTATATGGTGGAAATCAAAGTTCGAGTATCCCAGTGGAAGTCCTCTTATTAGATTTGTGAAAAAGAATTACCTTTTTTTATAAATAATATGAAATTAGTTATTTTAATAAACTAAAATTAGTGTTTTTTTTATATATTTAAATTGAAATCGCTAAGCAATGTGGTTTTGACGGAGCAATCCTGGGTCCAGATTCAGACTCAATGTATGAAAATTCTTCAGAAAAATATACTCTGTATTCTGAGGATAAAAATCAGTTAAATTTTATTCATGAATGAAAATAATCTGTCAATAATATTGCTTTCAATCAATAAATAGCAATTTCCTCTTTTTCCTCAGTCTAATGTCTTATGCTTTACAATATATTCGACTGTATCTCTATAAAGAAATTTCTTACGAGCCTCATATTATTATATCGCTCTATACGATCGACTACATGGAGAAATTAATTGACAAATCTTCAACGGCTTATATGTACATTCTTGGGCGGATCGCTAATTTAATAGGGCGCGGCGGCCCGGCGATCGCGACTGTGTGCTGTAATTTACCCTTATATATATATATATATATATCTAACGAATCGCGCTTAATTAACTTACCGGGGGACGGATTATCGTGGCGGGCAAAAAATTCTCGTTGCCGCGCCGCGGAGAAGCGCGATCGCCGATTTCGAATTCTCGCTTCGACAAAGCGCCCAGGCCGAGCGGTGTACAGTGCAATTTTTTAATGCGGTTTCACCGCCATGTGTATTTTCGCGGGGACGCGCCCGTCACCGCGACCATTAGCATAGTTTCGAAGTTAAACGATCAGTTTTATCGATGGACCCGCATAGCCCATTGGCGGAGCGATTGTATTACCAGCTGTATATATTATATATATATATATATATATATATATATATATATATATATATATATATTGCGCAGCGCCTCGCTCGCTCTGGATCATAGAACGAGAGGGAGAGGGGCTGTGGGGATAGACGAGACGAAGAGAAGTAATATAGGCACGTCGCGTGTCGCGAGGTGTTTGAAAATACAGGTCAACGACCCTTTGAAAAGAGCGCAAGCTGTGCGCGCGTCTCCCCACTTCCACTATTACCAACCGAGCGAATGCCTCTCCGTTTTCCCTTCTTCTCTCTCTTCTCTCATCTTCGTTCTCGCTTTGACTGCGCAAGCTGTAGCGTTTCCAAATATATCCTTCCCTCGTTTAAGGGCGACAGCAGTTCTCTCTTCCCCCCTTCCTCCATCGTTCCTTTCCTCGTCGTCCTTTTACAATCCGTTTCTGTTCTCGTATATATATATATATATATATATATATATATATATATATGTCATCGATTTGTAATGCTAACAAATTTTCCTCGACCTTATATATACACGAATTGCTACCAACGAGCAATACTTTCGACTTATCTAGGTATTTGCACGAGAGCGCACTGATTGTATAGTTAATTTTTATAAATATTTAAATTTATCGTTTTATTCAACAAGTTTACGCATGAAATATTTTCTTTTCTCTTCATTCTTTATTACACTTGAACTAAATTTTGTAATGCTGTCTCGAAAGACTGAAT
Organism: Sycobia sp. Sy_11; assembly: GCA_018907035.1. NCBI lineage: Eukaryota > Metazoa > Arthropoda > Insecta > Hymenoptera > Epichrysomallidae > Sycobia > Sycobia sp. Sy_11. The sequence continues at coordinate 2,720,250 of JACCIC010000035.1, read as the reverse complement.
ATTCTTACGACTTCATTCAATGTTACTGTAATATATATATATATATATACACTCATAAATTACGCCAAGCTTTCGTTCACATTTTTTATCTCTCTTTAAGAAAAATCACGGCTCCATTAATATAAGTGAAGATTTGCCTGTTTGTTGTTAATATATAAGTAATATAAATGTTCCTGATACTAATGACGTAAGGCCAATTAATTTGCTGTCAGACCGTTTGGCTCTCTTTATATATCTTTCGTACTTTTGGATTAATTAAAATTTCTCCTTCAACACTATTCTATACCGGACTCGTATAACAAAGTATATACCGTCAGCTTGGGTAGCTGCTGCGCAGCCGAGAGCCGCTGCAGCACTTCAATTTCGCCGGTCTCGCTGAAACCTTTAAAGTGTCGCGTGCAAAAAGGTCGGATGACTTTCGCCGACTTTCTTGAAAAAAACACCGGGAGCGCGCGCGCGCGGCGGCGGCTGCGGCGGCGGCGGCGGCAGTGGACTCCGCGAGCTGGAGAAAAAGAAAAACGACACGTGAGAGGTACGAGGAAGGCAAGCGCGTCGCTTTTATAACCAGAATTGTACAATGTGGAACAAAAATGTGCCGCAAATGTTCGAGGGGTCAATTTTGAAGACCAAAAAGTCCGGAAAAAATTCAATGGTCATAGGTCTCGTTTGGACCGAAGAGAAACCGTTGAGCTAGACAGCCGTGCGCCCGAGTAGCCAAATATATATGTATAATGTAACCGATCGATATACTTCAACTTTCGAAATTCGCTCTCATTGTGCCGACTGGGGGGACAGAGGTTAAAATTGCATGCCCGGATTCCTGGCCACACTGGACACGCCGGCGTCCTGCCTTTACAGAAATACGGAAATCCGCGTTCGAGCCGGAAGAGGTCGCTACTTGTGTTATTAGAGATCTATAGCTCTCAATTTGGAAACGTTTTTATTTTGGACCGTAACGGTTGAGCAACCAATACTATTTTGCGAGTATAATTCCTTTTTTTTCCAGTGCATGTCATTGAATAATTAGTATCAGTTGTAGCTTTGAAAGCGGTTTTAATACGAAAGCGGCTGTCAATGATTAATAAAACTTTTATAATAAAACAAGTGACACTTATCGTACTGGACCAACCTTAAAATATGAATTATTATTACATGGTTTATTTATCAGTGTTTAAAGACTTTTCAATTCATTCGTTACGTTATGAAATAATATACTGGCATATATTAAGCTATAAATTTTTAATATGTTTCACAAATTTTCCATGTTCACAGCATCGCTTTCATATACTATCACGTTAAGTAAGAAATTGTATAATATTCCAAGGAAAAATGAATTTCTATCAAAATGTGTTTAAAATTCGACCATTTGTAAATGCCTAAAATTGAGATTTTTAGCAAAGTCTGTCAGTTGCCCTGAAAGTATTGTAAAATTGATTAAATATTTGGAAAAATCTGTAGTTGGACAAAGTTAGGCAAAGGTTAAAAAAACATGATAGAAATTGATAAAAATATCTCTATGTGTACAGAAAAATTGCTTTTATCAAAATTTTTCAGAAAACAAATGCTCTCAAAATAATTCTTTTACAACTCATTCGTTCTTAAATCTTCTCAGACTTATCCAAACTTTGTCAGTTTTTTCTAAGGATCTCAAATTGACGAGTTTACCAATGGTTGGCAAAGTTTGGTAACGTGATTTTTGCCGACAAAAACTCGATAAGGATATCAATTATTCGCCTGATTACGAGACCATATCGCTGCGTTCATTGAGCTTATAAAGAAAATATGGTTTTTGTTTACTTTCGATCTGTCAACTCTCTAATTTTTGAGGATTTTCCTTCATGTTTCCAAGAAGTGAAGGAAATGTACAAAGAGCCGTTCTAAAATAAACAATGTTATATACCTGAACTGGAATGCATAAGATTAATAAATCTAAAAGCCGACGTCGAACGTGGTCAACGTTGAATAAATTGAAACGAGACGAGATTGCCACTGACAGTTCTCAACGTCGAAATACACGCATGTTCGTGTTTATAAATACGGCTACCAATCGCTCTGCTATTTTCATTAGACTCGGGAGTTTCTCGTCTTTTCAGATAATGCCTTCGCAGTCGGATGCACGACTCGGGCGCAACAAAAGGCTCGCCAAGAGGGAGGTGTTCGATCGCGCGCAATTATCAAGGAATTCGGGCGTTAATGTTTCAGGACTCGCTCGCGCGCACAATGATCAACGAAAAGTGCGCCGGAGCGCGCCAGCAGGGCTGTACATACACCTACAGATAGATAGACGGGCAGGATTTAATTACCACACCGTTAAAGTCACCGCGATAAATTAAGAAAAGCGCCGGCATCGCCGCCGCAGCGCCGAGCAGTCAGAACCTTTCACTTTTCGATTGAGCGCTCGCGCGCCGCGGGACTTTGCCGAGCGGCGCGCGACGCGACGTGTGCCGCCTCGCGCGCGCGCGCGCGCGCTCCCCAGAAAAGAGACGGCTCGAGGGCACTTTTCGGTTGAATGAAAAGATTTCCAATTTACGAGGACGTAAATGTGAAAACGCGCGGGGGGGGGCTGATTTAAGACCGATATGTACGGCGCGAGAAGGAGAGCGGGATGGAGTGAGGGAGAGGGGGGGGGGGAGAGCGTTCCCCGCGCGCGAGCAGGGAGAGGACTTTCAGAGCCAGGCTGTACCGCGCGCGTGGTGCGAGCCGTATAATTATTATTCGGCGGCAGTCGAGAGCTTCTCTCGAGCTCTCCTCCCCTTCGCCCCCCCCCCTTCACGATGTATCCGCGCACTGACAGCGGCCCCCTCCACACCCCCTCTCGTTTTTATACCCATAACTATATGTGCGATCGGCGAGGGACTCTGTAATATCTTTGCCCCATCAATGAAAAAGATTTCGATTTTACGGCCACGTATGCATGCGAAAATCTCCATGCCTCTTTTGTGTGTGTGTATGTGTGTGTGTGTGTGCGCGTATGTACGCGAGGATTTCGCCAGAGTACGGCTCATCCGAAAGGAAGGGGAAAACTGGATAAAAGAGTTGGTGCGGGGGAAGGGCAGGCGCGTGACTTTTGTCCCCCCCCTCCCCAATAAATGAGCGCATATCATCCAGATGCCGATCGCCTCGTGGTCCAACGCGTATCGGTATGTATATGCGCCGAAAAGAGATCTCAAGCCACTCTCATATATATATATATATATATATATATATATATATATGCGCTCTTTCTCTTCTGGATCGAGATCTGACTCCTCCGCCTCCCTCCTCGCCCACCTCCTCCCACGGGTTCCTCGACTTTCCTTCCACCGCACTATATATAACCTTTCCAAATTCTGCACTCGTTCGAGTGCTGCAACAGCCTGTTCTGCTGCATCTCAGTTGCCTTTCGCCCGCTCGCACGGGATGTATATAGATATACATAGTCGCTGGCCTCTCGCGCTTTTCTCGTCGGCTATCTGCGCGCGGCTCTTTTTTCTTTCTCCCGCGTGCCATTTTTTTTTTTTTTTTTTTTTTTTTTTCATTCGTTGGCATACAAGATGTACTCATCGGCCTCCCTTTACGGGACGAAGTCTCACGGCGCAATTTAATGCGCGCACGCCGACGAGCTGCTGTTGCTCGTGGGTGCAATTTAATCGAAATTCCGAATCATTGACGTATTATCGATCTTTTAAAGTCAGTTTCTTATGAGCTTACAAGCCACTGGTCTGCGTGTCACGTTGACATTTTCACCTCGCTCTTCTATATGGCTCTTTTCCCGTCTCTCTTATCTTCTTCTTAATTACTATCATGAAAAAAGTTATATTGTAAAAATGATCCGCAATAATAAGTCGCTCTCTAAAGAGTCGTAAGAAATAAAAGGCAATTAATTAGTAAATACCGAGCTAACTGACTACGTTTGGACACGATAAAAAGCTCTTGTTGCTTTTATTCTATACGTGGCGAGCTTTATTCATTACTTGTATGTACGCATAATGATAAAAAAAAAATTTTTAAAAAAGCATAAGCAAAGCGAAAGGATAATTAAAGTACAGCCGATAAAGATTTAATGCAACGACCGTTTTGCCCAAGTTGCCGCAGCTTGGCGAGCTTGTGGCGGTCAAATATTTCTCCCCCTCCCCGCCCCTCCCGAGTCCATCGCAAGAGAAGGAGAAACGGCTTTTGAAACCGATTTTTTTTTGCTTCTGAAAAATCCTGTAGATACGCATAATATATCGTCGGCACGAAGCGATATATCAACGATCGCCCCGAAAGAAATACACTTTCGTCGCTCAGCGCGTGAGCGACTGCAAATTTGCAAGAACAGGTGCGAATGAATTATATGGAAGTGAATGTATTTTCCGTGGATTTTCCATTATAATATTATGGAGCGCGCATAAATTAGAACCTGCCGAGCACGAGGCGCGGCATCAGTGGCAGCGCGTATCAGCATCATTGTTTCAAGTTAGTCGTCCTCCGATATACCACAAGCCCACACACCCTCCCGCTCGTGTGTGTGTGTGTGTGTGTGTGTGTGTGTGTGTGTGTGTGTGTGTGTGTGTGTGTGTGTGTGTGTGCGCGCGTGCGTGCGTGCATGCGTCTGGGTGTATACGTGCGTGCGCGTATGTAGTGTAAATTAAAAGTCGATGATCGCTCTCTGTATTGTACATAGGGAATGGGATGGCTTGCATTTTATTACACGACTTCTTCGACGCTGCCGCCGTGATTTACGGGCATCTGACTACCTGGAAAGGTATAACAATTGCACAAAACACCAGAAAGCCGCGCGCGCTGCATGGAGACGAGCGTTTTTCCTAACCGACGCGCGGCGGCTCAACCGCGAGATAATCGCGACATTTTCACGAGCGCCGTAAATCAAGCGACTGTGTGTGTGTGTGTGTGTGTGTGTGTGTGTGTGTGTATGTGTAACCATTGGAAATTCAATGGGGTTCTAATGTGTTTAATAGATTTTTCATAATAAAATCGCCAATCGCGCGCCTCGGGACCGCCATTATAATATTAATCATAGTAATAATATTGCTTGATTCGAGCGCGAGGACAACGAGCACCGCGATCGTTCGACTACCGATCTCGATGCTGCTGCTGCTGCTGCTGCTGATGATGATGATGACGGTCATGATGATGCTGATGCCGCGGCCGATGCCACGAGATGCGCGCTCCTTTGAGGCGGCGATCCTCATCGTCTCCTCACCGATCTCCTAAAAAGGCAGGGGATTCGCGCTCGTCCGCGAACGCAGTCGCCTTGAAAGCCCGGCCAATCGTTTCTTTCTCCGCGCCTCCTCCGTCACGCCTCTCCCCCCCCCCGCTTATATACCGGTCTGTCCCCCGCGCTGCCGCGTACGCGCGCGCGTCCTGCGGCATTTTCGGCTCAATGCAAGTGCGCGCGATTAAACGATACGTACGTATCAATATATATATATATATATATATATATATATATATATATATATACACGTACATACATACATGCCTATATGCGCGTATTTAATACGCACGCACGCGCGAGCGATCGGCGCGATGGGGAACCAAACCGACGAGCCGCCCGCGCCGCGCTGGTTCGACGAACTTTCACGCGAGCGGGCGAGCGAGCGAGCAGCGGCAGCAGCCGCCGCCACCGCCGGCACCACAGCCGCCTCGATCGACTTTCGTACATTCTAAGAACTTACATTCACTTTTACCGGATTGAAATGTCAGTTATCTCACACTGAAAATATAGTGGGCGCATTTAAGCGTTTAGAAAGGCCATATAGAAATTTTCAGTATGAGCATAGGCGGGGAGCGCCTGTGTATGCCCGGGCACGCGATCGCTCTCGTATTTACACGAGTACCGACATAATGCGTCCCTTGCGCGCATTTCAAATCCGACCCCCACTCCCCGCGCTATCTAATCTGGTATGTATATATATATATACATATATGTAATCTATCGCACTGTCTCAAATTTGTCGCGAATATAATTTAATAGAGCTCAATGGGGTATTTGGTCGCGTTAAAAAGCTAATTTCCATACAGAAGAGAAACAAAAATCTCAGAAAAAGGAAGGAGGGCGGGAGGGAGCTGGTGAGCCATACGCTAAACTTTCATTAACGATCGACAGAAATTATTTAGTAAACACTCGTGCGCGCGCGCGCGCCAGCGCTGAAAGTTATGAGCTAATATTGTCGTAAAGTGTAATTACGCTGTCGCACATTAGACACTTTCCATTAATTTCAAGATTATGCACTACCGATATATTTATTTCGGTATTTATCAGTGTAAAATTAGTTATACTATTTAAGCTCGAGATTCAATTTCATTATTTAATTATGCGAAACACTACGTAATCCGGAAATATTGCAGTGCAATAAAGGCGGGAATAATGTGTCGATCTTGAAACAATCGCTCTTCTTTCATTTCGGATTTAAACCTGCCAGGATGCCAATATGTCACTGAATTATATTTTTAAATATAGCAATGTTATTATTTTTCATCTAAGTATCTCGTTAAATTATTAGAATTGCTTGTGAATTTGAGAGGCGAAAGGTGATTTACTCTAGAAAGTTGTGCAAATTTCGTCTTTATTGCGTCATATTTAAGACACCATTATGTAAGGAAAACTTTTGTTATGCTACTCGCAAAATACCTCATGTGTTTTGATAAAGAAAAGTCGAAGTAAATTTAAGCCGCGTTTAGTCGTTGCATCACTCGAAATTTTTTTTTGAAGAACTTAATAAGACTATTAAAGCGAAATTTAGTCAATTTATTCGAAAACCTTCTGCTGCACTCGAGCTCTCGGTTAGTAAGCGAAGTAGGTGGGTAGCTTGGTCGCATTCGAAGGGTCTGTTCCAATTCCACGGTGCCAAAATTTATATTGACCGATCGAATTAAAAAAATAATTATCCCCTTTATTTACGTACCTTCAACGTTGCAGTAAATTTACAGACATATTATTCAAAAGATATGGAAATGAGTCAATAAAATTTGATTTATACTTTTTGGTTTTAAATTTTAAAAAGAAGGTCTAGAAAAAGTCCATCTAAGTATTTGAAATATATCTGCCAATCATCATTGTTCAAAATAGGATACTAAAATGAGCATGTCAAGTGTCATTATTGCACGTTGAATAATGATACTATAACTTGTTTTTTTTGTAATATATGCCACAATAATTAAATGTGTTATTCATTAGTGCACTAAGTTGAACAATAGAAACTGCTTTCCATACATATAGTTAATAATAAACCAATTACTTTTTATGTTTTTAGCACTTTTTATGAAAATTGGACTTTTATAACCAAGATTAAAAATGCTATTTTTCTTAACTTTTGAAACCCTGGATTAACGGGAAATCCAGATAAATGTTGCTCGTATTGATTAGTAAATCAATATTTTTTTAGGTACTATTCTTCTGAAATTTCATCCCCTTCGCTTCATAGCACGTTCCACTAGTTTCAAAATCGAGCGACATTTAAAACGCCCAAGCGATAACGAAAGAGAACGCGAGGAGGCAAAATCAAACATCAGAATGTCATACAGCCTCGGTCACTGAAGATAAATCGCGACAGCCGCGTGCAAGTACACACACACACACACACACACACACACACACACAGAAATACCAATCGAAAAAGCGGAACGCGCCCATATACTGGAAAAGAAAGTAAAATAAAGTAAAGCAAATGAAGAACAGGACGCGCGGAGGCGAAAGGAGAAGGATTTATAATCCCAGCGCGAGAGGAGCCAACTTTTACAATGATTCGCTCGCAGGCGCAACTCGCGCGGCTCGGCCGGGCGATCGCCTTGAACCAGGGTATATCGAGGATATACAGGGGAGAGACAGGAGAGCGCCGCGTCGACGGCCGGCTCGCGCCGCTCTCTCTCTCTCTCTCTCTCTCTCTCTCCCTCTCTCTCTCTCGCTCTCTCTTGCTCGCGCGCGCCGGGCACTTTGGGACCCGCCAAGTTCAACGAACGTTCACCGCGCGGCGCGAGCCGCGGTAGTAAGCAATCGGCCCGACGACGGCGCGGCCTCACGCGCGCGCAGCGCAAGTCCCGAGTCCCGGGCGAACGTCCGCTCGCCCCGAGGCCGTTTGGCCAGCGAGAAAAACTCCCCCCCCCTCCATCCCCCCTCCCGCCCCCGCGCGCCCGCCGCTCTTTCCCTCGCGCGCTGCGACGGGGATCCGCCGAGCGCGCGTCCTCGAAGATGACGGCGTGCCTCGCGAGAGCCCTCTATATATATATATATATAGCCCATACCGCGCGGCGCAGATGCATGCGAGCAGAGCGCACTGTGGGCGGACGTATCGCGTTACCGAGCGGGCAGCGCGCGTGCCCCCGAGGGCCGCGCATCCGCGCGCGATCGTCCCCGCGGCGCGCTCCCGAATTTCCCACGATCGCTTGCGACGGCGGGTGGCACGGGGGGTGATGAGAGGGAGGATGGGCGAGGACGGGATCCGATGCATCGGCAGGAAAGCCTCCGCCGATCACGGCGAATCGGTTCGGTTCTCGGCCTCCCACGCGTGTGCCCAAGTCCGCCTGAGTGGGTGCATGTGCGCGTGCGCGAATCGCGCCGTGACAAAGGGAAGGGGAGAAAATGGTGGAAATCGAGGATGCGCTTTCAAGCGTGTCGAAAAGGGGTGGTTCTTTATAAAATCCACCGTTCTTGATTGGAATATATAACGTTCTGTATGGAGCAAATCGCTCGAATAGGGTTCAAAATCATTTCAGATTACCAATTCATTTCCTACGCTTTCGTATTCATAAAGAATACCTTATGAAAGTATTTCCATTCTTCGTATCATAACGAATGAATTCAAATGGTTTTGAACGATTTCAAACAATGTTGTTTTTAATTTTCGTTCGTAACATCTACATGATTAAATACTGATAAAAAAGTAATGCTTAAATAAACTTAATGTCATTAAAAGAAATGTAAAATTAATATCAAAATGTTCCATTTACCACTAAAATGTACCATGTACTAATTAAATAGATTATTATTAAAATCAATGCTTTATTTTATTGTATAAAGTTAAATCTAATAAAATATTGTCCAGTACGATAATAAATGAATAAGTAATTTTACCGTAGTAATTTTTTATAAAAATAGATCATTAATATTGTGAAACTCTATCACATTGTCGAATTTCTTCAATTTCATTATATTTAAAAAAATTTAAAACATAGAAAGAAAAATTTTTATATATATTTAATTTTCAGTTGTATTCATAATCTTAGAGATTGAGTTTTTGACTATATATATATATATATATATATATATATATATATATATATATATATATATATATATAGTCAAAAACTATATATTCAACGGTATTCTTCTACAGTCACTATCTTTTAATTGTAAGTTATTGAAATAAGGCTGAAAATTACGTGAAAAGGAAAGTTTTTAAAATGGACCTACCATTTAAGAAAACAAAGATTGAAATTCTATCCCTAAATTCTTTTCATTAGAATGGAAAAATTAATTTAACGAAATAGAAAGCCAAAAAAAGGAAACGATTAAATAGGGGATAATTTTGATCCTTATTATATATATATATATATTAGGCCCGATTGTAACTATTCTAAACAAAAAATATCCAATTACTGTATAGATTATCAAAATACATTCGATCATTTACAAAGTCTGAAACAACTGTGCAACTTTACAGATGCCAATAAAAAAGACGAATAAATCAAACATTAGATCTAAGAGGGAAATTAAATCGTAGCAGGAAAAATAGGTTCTATAGTAAAACCACAGCGAGATAAAACGAACATTAATATTACCATATTTTTAAGTGTGAACGCACAAATGATTGATTTCTTCTAATAGAAAATTTACTTAAATTGCATAATAATTATATATTTGAATGAGACATTTTTAAATACAAATAAACAAGCACCATACGAAACCCGTATCTTGATTCGACGTCGAATTTCATCACTTTAAATATTTTCGACGATCTCGCGTGGTCCGTGCTTGCTCCACGAAAAATTAACGAATTGCGAGTGAAAAAAAAAATTGTCAATAAAAGTCTGCTTTCATTTGGGAAGACCGAGTTTCGAGAAGGCGCGCCGAAACAAATCAACCCTTCGAAAACGGCGCAGCGGAGCGAGCAGCCTACTGTAATGTCTCCGCTGGTATTCTTAAGCCGTACTTTATATATATATATATATATATAGGCCCTCTCGTAAATTAATGTTCAATCCTACAAATTTTACGGGCGCGCAATAAAAATCTAAAAATCCAAGCTGCCTCGACCGGACTTACATCCTTCAGCTTCGAAGGGCAATAAATAATCCCTCGTGCTCTCTCAATTATCGCGAAAGATCGCGCCCGTACAGGTACGTGTGCTCGACGAACATATATATATATATATATATATATATATATATATATATATATATATAATGTATACATACACACATGTGCGTGAAATGACGCGCGCACACTTGATTTTGCAACGAGGTATTCGTAAATTGTTTACTTCGAGAAGAGCGCGGCGAGCGCGTCGCCCTATATATCCGTATGCGCGCCGCTCGTCGAATCGACCAGCCGTAAAGGTGTCGCGCCGCAGTAAAGGGGGAAAAATTTCAGACCCTCGCTCGCCTCGTGGGCCTGCCCCCGCGCGCGCGCGCGCTTATAAAAATATTCTCCGCGACGCGCGGATGCCGGGCAGCGAGCGCGTCGTCGGCCCGCCGCGCTTACGCCCAGGCTGCTGTCGAGGGAGCGCGCCGCAAGGTGCACCGGCCTCCCGCCACCCTCTACGACTCCCCTTCTTCGCTCGCGTCCCGCGCTCTCGACTTCGATGTGTACGGATGTGTGTGTGTGTGTGTGCGCGCGTCCGTGCGCGTGCGTGTATCTATCTCTTTCTCCCTCTCTATTTACTTCTCTTCACTGCTTTGGAAGGGAAAAGGGCAAGGGAGGCTGCGCATGGGGGTAACAGCAGCTGTAGTTACTGTACGCTCATTCTCGGTCGCTCGTACTCTGAAAGCCGAACGTGCGGGTGAGCCTCCTCCACTGTGCTACTTCCTATTTGTTCTCTCTCTCCTCTCTCTCTCTCCTCTCTCCCTCTCTCTCACTTGCTCTGCACCAGCTCCCTTCCCTGTATTTCTTGGTTCTTGGTTACCAGTCCGCCTGTTACTTTATCTGCCTCACCTTTCTCATCTTCGCGCTCCCTCTCGCTTTTACTCCCCTTCACTCCCACTCTCTTGCCGGGCATTGTACTAACTGCTACTAAAGTATCTTTTCTGCCTCCAGACTTTGCGTTCACTCGAGAGAGCGACAGCCGTTTCCAATAGCAGTTCAGACGCGAGGAGAAAGGAAGTTACCCAAATGCCCGTGCTCTGCAATTCAGCTGCAAACAGAATTATACAGTTTTACAAAACTTGTTGTATAGACATTTTACATTTCTCGAAAACAACACTTTATGGATAATTTATCGATTGTATAAAAAAGTATACGTACAATTAAGAAGGAAAATTAATAAGAACTTTAATTTTTCTCCTAATATTATAATCATAAGCTACAAATATCGAGAATATAAAAATATTTGATAGAACATTAAAATATAAACTATATCTGATCTATCTCGTATAAAGTAAAACACATCAAAAATAATAATATATAAATATATAAATTGGTTGTATAACCTTTTAATGAATGTCGAAATATGTATGTTAGAAATTTTTTAATGGGCGTTTAAAATCGGAAATAACAAATATTTAGATTATTACAAATTTAGATAGGCTGATGAATACTGCAGCGATTGAATGGCTTAAACTAATCTGAATTTATTAAAAAATTTTCTCAAGAACGTAATATTCGCACACATAATTAATGATCTATGATGTTTATTTACGAGTCGCATTAATCAGAAAATCACAAAATTCTAGGAAGATTTTCAGAAAAAAGTGGAAATACTGTTGGATTACAGAAATCCAACCAAGGAATTGCAGCGCAACCTGTAACGAGGTCGATAGATACATCAGTCGGCAGTAGATAACAGACCAATAGTTTGACGGATTTATCATTAAATTGTTAAAACGATTCATTAATATAAATCGAGCCAGTGAGGAGCTGCGGCGCATTTGCCTTGATACAGTTTGCCGGAAATTCAACGCAATAATATTTAATTCTCGAGCCCGAGAAAATTGTCCTGACCGCCTTGAAAGACGCTCCAGGAGGACATCCACGAGAATGGCGCGGGTAAAGAAATGTTCGAAAAGGTCCAATTGAACGAAGGAGCAGGACGAGATAGCGAGAGAGAGAGAGAGAGAGAGAGAGAGAGAGAGAGAGCCATTCACAGTATGCAGCGCGTTTATCGCGCGCGGCGCTCTCCTGATGTGCTCTCTTATATATTTCTCAGTCGATTTCAAGGAAGCGGAATCTCTCTCTCCCTCTCTCTCTCTCTCAACCGAAAGAACGAACGAACGAACGAGTGAACGAAGGAAACGAGTCATTTCGGCCAATGCCCGGTTTTCTATTAAATTCAAGAATGACTTTTCCGAAAACACTCGCTCTTCCTTCTGTTTTTCTTTCGCTCTTTATTCCATTTGGCTCTTTTGATCGAATGTTATTGCTTTCTTTCTTATAAACGTAGAGCCAAGAATTAAAGTCGGAACGCACTGTGCGGTCCTAATTTTCTTAAATTTATTTCATTGCATTAATGCTCTTACTACTTGTAATAGTTGCAATTTTTTCCAACGAGAGCAAAAAATGTCGACGACTCGTCTTTCTGCGTTCGTTTTTATATTATGACAAAGTAGAATAAA
>JACCIC010000035.1:2625000-2702500 GCA_018907035.1 Sycobia sp. Sy_11 | reverse complement strand
GGCATTACTTTATTTCATAGTCATATAGCTTAAAAATCATTGGAAATCATGAAAATACAATAATAAAATCCATTTGTAAATAATATTTCTAGTTTTTATTGTACGTATGCATTTTATTTCATCTATCTTTCATAAATAATATGCTACCTTCATAGAAAATTTTTTAATTAGTTTTACATACTTGTTTTCTTGTATCTTTTTATAAACGTGATAATCCCGTATAAATAAAAATTTAATATTATAAATTTCATCGACTCATTTAAATCGATGATACATAAATTTTTGTGTCGTTTTCTCGTATAATTACATTTTTAAATAACATTATAAATTCGTTTGCATTTCAATGGATTTTCCTCATTATTTTTTTTTTACAATTACGTGATATATAATTTTATATAAGTGTAGTGGTATAAAATATCTATATTCCTCGAGGATGCAAAATAGTATTTTAGAAACAATAAAACTTATAGTTCTAGATTTTTTCAATTTAGCTGCAGGATACGTCTGTCCTTAATTTTTTTAATATTAATGTTGTGGAAATTTTGCTTTTTTTTTTAATATGGGACTTCAAATACAATATTCAAAATAGTAGTAAGGGATTTACAATAATTTTAAAGATATATTCGAAATCTTTCACAAATACGTGTGTGTGTGTGTGTGTGTGTTGTAAATATAGAAACAATATAATAATATCTCGTTAAAATTTGTTGGTTACGATGATATAATTTCAATCGTTTACTTTTTTCGAGCATTTCGTCTATGCGATGATGAATCGCCCGTGATAAATTGTGGCGCGGAAAAACGTTTGTCATTGCGAACGAAAGCAGCAATAATAATTGAAATATATACATTGTGTGCCGCTGCTGAAAAGAAAAATGTCCCGTGCAGTATATCTATATAGTAACAGAAATGGCAAGCCGATCTAAGAAAGATGGGTTCGCCCATAAGGACCGATTCGAATCGATGAATCTCCCGATATAGCTTCACGTGCGCGCTCTGACAATAAAGCATGATTCGGACTAACGAGCATTCGCGGCGCCACGCCGCGCCGCGTCGTGCAGCGATGGTGCGCGCTCATCCTATAACACGCATTATACACACACACACACACACACACACACAAAGAGAGGCGCAAGCATACATTTATTGTGCATGAACACGTGCGCGACTCATACACGCATCGATAGCGCGCGATACGCAACCGATAAAAATCACGATTCGCTCTGCGCGAGAAAATATGGCCTATAAAGACTGATGCAGCAGGACCGAGCGGACGCAAACGTTTTAATGGGGTATCGCTCGAGCGCACGCACGCTCATTCTATATGTCTGTGTTTGTGTGTGCGCGTGCGTATGTTGTGTGTCTATATATATGTACGATGTATACAATGTACACTATAATAAGAGTCGAGACTACTGGGACGAGCGTGAGCAGCAGCGGCAGATGCCATTCGTCGGATTGCCAGGATTCATCGAAGAGAAGAAATGAAAAAAATGACAGGTTAATGATAAAGCGTGTCGATAACGATGGGATCGCTGCGATCGCTTATTAATGCCGGGCTCCAGTCCGAGTGGGCAAACGACGCTCAACTATATACGGTGTATCTACCGAAGCTTACGCCGCGCCCCTATACGTTTTTCGAAGACATACTGTATATAGGTTGGTATACGTACATTATACGGACGCATCTAGGGCGAGACGTCGCTATGGCGATATTTCGCTGTCCGCGGACGAAAGGGAGTCGGACTCTATCGGCAATTTGAGCCCAATGACAAATCACAAATCCTTGCTCGTATCTTCCGCCGGATAGATGTGTCGGGTCGGCGGAGGACCAGAGGAGGGTTTAACAGGGAATAATATATTATAAACGTCGAGATATAGGAAGAAGGACGCTGCACGAGGAGATGATTATTTCTATCGAGTGATTCAGTATTACATGGAAAAGTACGAGCCAGGAGCCAATTTCTTTCTACTGAGCGCTGGCCTTATACCGACTCAATGTCGTGGCGCGCGCAAGATTTATTCCCGTTAGCCCGATATTTTCCTACACATCCACAGATTATTTCTATTTTCTCGAATAGTTTTAGATCTTTATTACGACAGGTGCAACTGTTGCATGCAACAATAACTCTACCCGTTCAGCGATATATATATATATATATATATATATATATATATATATATATACACATCGACCAATCAATTGCGGAATTGGAATATGTCGTAATCAATATAAATAATATATGAATTTTGAGAAAAATATTATTTTTGCTTTTTCAAATAAATTTTACTCGATCTAGTTCAAGAGTTCATTGTATCGCGATAATTTTGTATATTTTTCGATAGTTGTTATTATTAGGCATGAAATGCCGGAATATTAATTTAACAAGAATTTCTCGTTTCGCGTTTAAAATTCCTTAGATAAGATAAGGATAAAATTTGCGCAAATTTATAAGTGTATAGCTTAGGGGCAAACGTGTCAATGTCAACTATTATCATAAAGATCGAGTTTAGCCGAATGAAATACTCGTTAAGATTATTACTCTATATAATTTGTTGCTTTAAAAAAAAAAAACGTTCGAGGCCGAACGGGAAGCGCCAAAAAAATATATATAAACAGGATAAAAGTAGAGGAAGCGGCGAGTATAATGTAACAAAAACAGGTATAGGGGAAGAAGAAGCAATGTGCGGCGAGAGGATCGATCATGGGAATCCTATCTCGTTCTTCCTCTGCATCGACCGCAGTCGCGACGTTGCCACAAACAGAAAATATTGATTTCATCTCATATGAACGCGGGAAATCAAAGCTACTGTATATATCTATACACATATATATATATATATATATATATATATATATATATATATATAACTTCCTCCGCATATCCTAACGGTTTCTCGATCAGCGAGCTTGTTTTGTATAACTATTTTCGTGTCGTAATTGAGCGCCAATTCTATCAAATGGAAGCCAAATTCATTATACGCAATTCTCCGTTTCATTTCTCGATATTGCCGCGTTGAACGCAACATTTTGCAATGTGTATTGTAATCATGGAACACTATATATATATATATATATATATATATATATATACAGATCCATTAGGATCTATTCATAAATCAGATCGAATATATACACATTGATTGAAGGAATTGAATGTTATCGATGAGAGAAGCAATAATTTTTTTGACGAAACAAAATATCGTTTTAAAATAAAATCTAATAGTGAATTTTCTGAAGAGAACAGAAACGTTATCGAGACAAAAAAGAGCTTGCTCGGAAAATTCGAGATCATTTGGCACTGCGAACGTGGCCTTAAACTCGTCTCCCCGCCTCATTCTCGGAATTCGGTCTTGTGCGCGACGACCGAGCGCCTCAAAGCCGATCGCACAACCCGACCGACGCGTCCGCGCGATTCCCACCGGGGCTGGCGCACGGCAGAGAGAAAAGGCGGACTCGACTTTACCCCCTTCGCGCTACACCTCTACATCCTTTGCCCGGTCTCGCGCGCTTTTTCCGCGCTCAGTCGCGCTCGTCCGGGCGCCCTCTTCCCCCCCCCCCTCCCGGCGAGCGATGCGCGTCCATCGCGCACCGATGGTCAATTCGCCCCTCGCCAAACCCCCACCCCGCGCCCGTCGTCCGCCGCTTCTCTTCGGCCTCTCGCGCCGGGCGCTTGGAATCCCCCTTCTGCGACGAGGTTCTTTATGCTTTCATATACACCGCGGCAGACATCGTGTGCAGCTGACGGTGCACGCCGCGCTCGGTCGCGGTTATAAATACGCACGTATATGTGTCTATGCATATGTATATATATATATACTCGCAAAAATCAGCTGGCGCATACTTATTGTATATATTCCATGGACGCGGCAAGCTCGCTACTGCGAGACTCTACCGCCATGATATATATTATGCGCCTGTATATCCGCGTTTATGTACAGAGCTTATTATATATATATATAACATAGCTTGCAGTCCGCCAAGGAAAACTATCGCTCCGCGCTCCGCTTCCCTCGAGGCGGCGCGGCGTTCCAACTCCTGCCTTTGCCTGCGCGCGCGCGCACACCACCGGAATCGCAGATGGTAATTTCGACTCGGCATATAAAATATATACGTAATTGTCTTTTATTAGCCTTAATGGTTAATGTATAATTTATCACATGCGCCAAGCCCGTATATTTATCCGTTATCTATTTGCACTGGCGGACTCACGCGCATGACGGGGAGGGTCGGGGCTTCATTGGGTGGGCTCGCTGAACGTACAATGAAACCAGTACTTTATACTACGAGCGCAATTTGCAGCGATGACATATTTTTTTCACATTTAAATACTTTTATCGCAAATGAGAAAAATGAGCGAAGATTGCAGTAACAGAGTATACTTGCTCGTATCACTTAGCACCTAAAAAAATACAAGTTAAATATAGTACGAGAATTAATATAAAAAAACACTTGAGAAGGTTTACAGAGTGATGTGTCCGAATCGACCCATCTATTAAACGATTAAGCCGAAAATTTGAAGAGTATGCATTTAAGATTGGAAATAACTTCAAATCAACTAAAGCAACTTTTGTTGTGCTTTTAGCCCAAAACCATTTGGTGAGCTCCGAAGTAGGATGGCAGGTGGTCTAATCTTCAACCCACGATGCATGATTGAAAAGCGAGAGAACTTATAATACGCAGGTTTTTCAATTGATTGCGGGAAAAAATATTGCACTGAAATGGATGATTTAGAATTGATCATTACATTTATATTATGCTTTCTAGTTTACTTTAATAAATCCATTGAAAAATATGCTATAACATTTAGTGAATAAAAAGAAGATTAATTTTAAAAAATATTTGAGAAAGTTCAAATGGGGTTTCATTATCTGCGTAGCAGATATTGACACATTGCTTTGTCAATCTTCTCAAGTGTTACATGAAATTCATTTCCTTATTTAAACTCAAATCAACAAAATATTATTGTATACTTTTCCAATCATTTATTCATTATATAAACTATAGTAGTATTGAAAGCGGACTAAGGGACACCTTGCACGCGTGGGTATTATATACCAATTGCGTTGACGAGTAGACGATATCTATAAATATATATATATATATGAAAAAATAAGCAAGTAAGTTCCAGGAGACAAAATTTATTCTAGAACGTTTTTTTCCATTTCAATGCAAACACTACGATATTTTGTAGGATCAAAGCTATAAACGACCATTTATGTATTTATGGTTGAATTTTAGCTGAAAAGTCGATGAGACAATCGCCCGTGAGCATATTGAAAGGCTCGCGAGCGACGAAGGTCGGTGTACCCCGCCTCGTCCGCATATACATATGCGTCCGATATACGTATATACGCGCAAAGAAAGCTCGGCGAGCAGAACGCGGAGGAAACGATAGTAGAGGAAGAGCCGCCGCGCGGCTGTGCTCGGCCGAGCGCTGCGCCGCAACCATCCGAGAAGAAGAAAAGGCACAAAGGGCAGGTGCAACTGCGCTTGGTATACATATATATTGCGCAAGACTGCTTCTGCACGAACATACACATATAAGCGTGCTCACTCTTCACAGCCGAGATAATACACGGGCGCGATGTGCGCACGGCCCGCGCGGAAAGCCGATGGTTATTAGAAAAGCCGTGGCCAATTATGAAAATTAAAGGCTCCGTCGCCTTCGTTGAAACGTACTCCGCGCCGCGCGTCCCCTCGCGCCACCGACTGCGGGACACGGCCCGTGCCATGTGCGTCGCGGGAGCACGCCACTGACACAGGCCGACAATCGGTAGCCGGGCAAACGACGGACCATCGTAGTAAATTTTCCATTTACATGGGATTTTCAACGGCTAATTGCGCGTCCACTGATTGACGCTTCTTCCTCATCTAGTACCTGTCCGTAAGCGCGCGCTTGCATGTGTGCGTTCTACCCTGCTCTTACACCACCTATCATCCACCTATCTATTTATCTCTCTCGTCTAGAGGAAAAAGCGCGAGACCTGGACGGCTCCGAGAAACCACCTCGGAAACTACGCTGAAGTCGTCTTTTTTACCGGGGCTCCTTCGTCACTTTTAACAAAGTTTCAACGTATTGGTGCGTGCGCGCTATTCTTGAATTCGAGACGGGGAAAATAAATTTAAAGAATTTCAAGTTAACGACTGCACGACAGTTGATGCAAAGGCACGTCTTACCAACATTTTTCAGTTTCGTTTCATTTAGAAAAACCAGTTGTTTTCTTTTCTAAAAATATACGATATTTTATATCATGGCGGAGTTATTGTGAGAGAAGCACCTCTCTCTATCACTCACTCCCTTTACCTGAAAATATAGCTACCCCAACAACGTCAGTAGCTAAAGGTACTCGCGCATTCACCAAAAAATTTATTCTTACTACCCTTCCAAGTATTGGTAAATTTCTATTTAATACCATCAATGTCTCAACTACACAATTTTATTAGCAAATCTATTGTATCACTCGATTATAATTCCGATAAACAGGATCAAATATCAAGTAATCTAGAGGACTTCTCTCCCAAATTTCATTTAAGTTTTCTGACTAAGGTCTATGTGAAGCTTATTTTTATTTGATTTGCTGATTTCGTTTAGTCTAGAGAAACTGACTGATTGATTTCAGATGTGACTTTCGATTTGGATACAATACTAAAACGATTTTGCTCAAATTACTTGATCAAATATAGCTAAGCATAGATAAACAGCACGTTAATGTCTTACAAATCTTGAATTTTAGGAAAGCATAGGATTTGGTCTGTCGCAGTATCTTCCAAGGTAAACTTGTATGCTTCTTATCTAATGCTGTTTGATAGTTTGATTCCTATCTTCCTGGCGGAGAACTTGCTGCGTGACAGTCTGATAGATCACTTTCTTCCTTTAGCACACTTAATCTTAACGTTCCTCAAGGCTCCGTTTAGACCCGTTACTATTCTCTCTAGAGATCAATGATATTCGAAATAAACCTTGACCCACCAATGCAGCTTTTATTATATGCTGACAATTTGCAAATATATACGCAATCACGTCTTGATGATCGAGATGTATCTTTTCCTTTTAGTACTATCTACAATAGATTTTTATTTGCATCTAGACAATCTTACTTTATGTAAATAGATTTTGCGATGAAACTAAACTACAAATACATATTATCTTACATGTTTCCAATGTTTATTTCAGTTCTTAATTAAGAACCTAAAAATTTTTACTGATTAATCTTTCTCTTTAAAAATCTTGCCATTATGTGTAAACAGGCTAACTTTTTAATCCATACTCAAATTTAATTTAGCAGAAACGCTACTTCTTTTCTATGTCTCGCTCAACATTATTGATTTACCTACTGAAGTTACTACTACCATTCATATGTACTACATAGTGTTATTTGTTGCATACGTATATTAAATAAGTCTGAACATATTACGCCCTTTAGTAGCGAGCTTTAACGACTGAAAGATTTTTAAAGGCAGTAATTGGCTACTTGCTATTAGTCAAAATACTTTCAAGTCAAAAGCCATCTATCTAACTGACGACTTTTTAACCCATATTAGCTTGAACCTTATGCTTCAAATGGAAAACAAGCAGTCTGTAATAAAAACTGTTATTTTTTTTCTTTCTACCAGAAAAGCTATAAGTATGGAAGTACTGCAGATTAGGCTCTCTTTTTTTCTATAGATGTAGACTCTGGTCTAAGAGAATCAACCCGCTCCATGCTGAATACAGAGGACCTTCAACTATTTTCACAATGCGTGTATGAGGATAGGTGTCGGGCAATGACCTATTTGAACTCTGAATTAGATCTAAATTTTTAATGAGCATAGTCTAATCCCCCCTGCTTAATCCTACTAAAGATAAAACCATAACATTTACATTTGGTAATTCGCCGTTTTGCAACAACTTTAATTTCTTTACAATGGATCAAGATATCTCTGATACTGAGGTACACTTATTAAAAATCTATCAAATATCTGCGTTTTATGTTGGACTTTTGTGACGAAATTATTATAACAGAAACATACGAATTACATCTATAAGCATACTAATTCATAAAAGTCTAGCTTAGATTAAAGAGATAGTAGGCTATATTTTTGCAGAGTTGATTGATCACTGTCCATTCGGCCTCACCAGAAAAGAATACAAGAATGCATAAGAGTATACAAGAAAGTACAGACCATCGAATGCGCGGGAACATTGATGATTTTCCGTATAAAATCATGTGCCAGAATAGAAGACAATGGTATTTACTTGATAATTTCATCGAATATGTCAGAAAGTGAATGATAAGGAGTGTTTCTATCCCATTGGTCATTATTCTGCCTCAAGATACTATATCCAAGGATACGATATTCTATTTCATTCTATCAAAAATATTTTAAATCTTTATCGTTATCTATCTCCGATGCGCATCTTTGTCAGTTGCCGTCAGCTCGAATATCTTAAACTATTCCAACACCTCATAGATAGTATTGAATAATAATCAAAAGTAAAACGGAGTTAGGAATACTACGTTTCGTTGTATTATTAACTTAAGAGTACATTTTTACCAATATCATTTTCAATTTATTATTCCTATACTTTTGTATATTTGATCATCAAAGCAGTACGATTTTTATCTTTGGCTTAATTTTTCATTTCATACAATATATTTCAATTGGCACTCAATATTGTACATTAATATAAATATCCATCTCTCTATCGCCCAACCCTCTCTCTCTCTCTCTCTCTCTCTCTCTCTCTCTCTCTCTCTCTCTGTCTTGTGGTCTAATCTTATCGAGCAATTGCGGCAGGCGCTGCGAAGCAGCGGCGCGCGCATAGATGAAGGGTAAATTGCCGCATCGGAGCCTGTATAACAAGCCGGGGCAGCCTGGCAAGTACTAAGCTAACCGGTAAATTTATAATGGCAGCATCCATTTCTAAGCAGAAATTGCAGCCCCTCCTATGCCCTCTCGTTGTCTATACCCGGCATAGATACAAGTGACATAAGCCGATAACGCAGCGCACGGTCTGCTTAGAGGGCGCAGGAGAGGGGAGCGCGATTTTAGCTCATGGAGAGTCGGGCGCCATAACGTCACGGCCGCCCATGGTAACAGGCCGCTAACACCGCGTCGAGGCACATACTGTATATATGGACTGGCAGATAGATATATATACACTCTTCCTCTCTTTCTCTATCTTCACTCGCTACCGTGAGCGACTCGTGTTGTTCGCGCACACGACTACGCATGCATGTGCGTGTCTGTATATATGCATTCGCGCGTCGCAACTGCGCGCTTGCGTCCGAGTGAGTAGTGCTATATAAGCGACGCATACCGACATCCATGCGGTCCGACGTCGTAATTAATATAGGAATGAATATATATATATATATATAGGCAACCGTCGTTGACGAATGTTGGAACCAAAATACTATGCAACCCATGGAGCCATGGTGACTTTTGGTCGAATGAACGTCGCGAACAGATGAATATTATTATCGCTTAAACGACTGTAGTCCAGAATATGCGTAGCCACGATTATTAATGTAAGAAATTCCAATATCGCAGAAGAAGTAACTTTTTGTTTACATACTGAATAGAAATAATTCGTCAAGTTAAGGATCTGCTGGATGTATATCAATCTTGCTTAATCCTATTCCCTTAATATTTAGTCTTATATTTATATATTTATACGATTAGTAAATTTCATATAAATATAATAATTCATTTTTAACATTTTACTTAAAATTTAGTATTGATGAATATTACTTTCTCAAAATACGTTTAGATCAATATGTAGCACTGTCTTTAAATTCAAATGATTGATAAATTCAAAAACAAAGATTAAGGTTTCCCGAGCTGGCCAATTCTCGAGAATTCATTGCGAATAACGTTAGATGCGAATCCGACTATCATATCGAAAAGTTATCCGTATAAGAAAATATTATGGTTGGCTTAATTTTTTTCACTCCCTAATATAAGAAATATTAATAAACAATTTTGAATAATCAATATAGACGTTAACAGTATCATACAGATTGCCTCTGAAGAAACGTATTTAATTATAGTAGTTTTGTTGCTCGTTTGCGCGAGCGATTCTCGGACGCGACATGTACGCGATCTTGCGTGCGTGGAGCACGATCCTCGGCGGGTGTGCACTGTACGTATTTATGTATTATTATATACGATATATATATATATATATATATATATATATATATATATATATAACACTAAGCTCGGACAGCTCGCGGCCAATGTCGTCGTCGCGTCTTGACTCTCGTGCTCTGGTCGCGGCTGGTCATTGTCCGCGCGGGCCGCACATCGCGCGTCGCTTGGAGGCGCGCTTCGAGTCCGCGAGCGGACCCCGACTTATATATATATATATATATATATATATATATATATAACGTCCCAAGGCTGCAACGTCGACGCAACCGTGGCAGCTGCACGGGCTCTCACGACGAATATCCGCTCGCCCGACCGCCCCGGAATAGCCCGCGTGCGCGTCTCCGATTTATAGAAGAGAACAAGTCGCGCTACGCGGACGAGGAGGAGAAAATAACGATCCCCTCTAGTTGCTGTATATAAGAAAGTGGGGAATGCAAATTAGATGAGCGCGTAAACTTGGCCGAAAAGAACAATGCAGTTATATATAACGTATGATGGAAGTCGAGGAGCGAGCTCGGCGCTCGAAATACACCTTGCTTGAGCGAGGTTCGTCAATTTTTCACAGTGAGCAGGCTAGGGCGGGTCTTTAATTCTCGCATTTTCCATTGGCCGATCGTTAATATACTTCACTGACGTTTGTCATTATTGTACAGTCATCAGTTCATAGTTTCTCAAGCGGTTAAACCGATCAAAAATCTCCTCGTCGTCTTCTTTTATACGGCGACGAGATGAAGTTGCATATACTGATCTTAACGATATGCTGATATCATTTATCATTTTCATATTTTTTACCTGTCGCACACTCTTATATATATAACATTGTATACACATAGGAAAAGGCAGCCTTTTATAATCTTTCTGATTTGGAAGAAAAATCAATTGGAAAATGGAATATACTGTGCAAGTTGAAATCTCGCGATCGTACGGTCTCGCGGTATTTTAGCCTGGTAACAGAACGAAGGAGCCAGCTAATACGATTTCGCGAATGCTATAAGGAGGAAGAAACGCGGTGTTAAGAGAGTATGTATATATATATACATATATATATATATATGAAGACATGTTTTGAGTGCCCGCGGTGTTGAAGGTGGGGAGGGGAGGGGAGGGGAGCGGATCGGGTTGAAGATCGGGAAAGATCGAAAAAGCGCGCCAAAGCCGCGAGGATATAAGGAGGCTCGCGCGGAGAAGAGAAAGGATGAAGGAGCAGGTAAGAAGGAGCTCGGAGGAGAACGTGAGGCAAGGCGAGTGCCAGGGCAGGGAAGCAAAATAGACTCTGAACTTGACAAAAGCCGACCTTCAGAGCTGACATTCACTCCACGTTCGAACCTTTCTCTTTCTTCGCCTCCTCCTCCTCCTCCTCCTCCTCCTCCTCTCCCGCGTCTCCCTCTCGTCGACGACCTGTGCCTCGTATCTTCTCTGTCTCTTTCTCGCCTTCGTCCTGCCTGATCAAACTCTCGCTCTCTTGCTCCCTACCTCTTTTTCTCCTCCTCCTCCCCCTCTCTCTTTTTCCCTCTGTCGAGCTCCACCGCGGCCAGCGACTCGCACCTCTCTCTCTCTCTCTCTCTCTCTCTCTCTCTCTCTCTCTCTCTCCACTCGTCTATCGCTCGCTCGGACATGATCCTCGCCTCGAATACAGGACCCCGAGCTACCCGAGCGCGATTCCCCAGAGCACAAAGACCCGTCATTCCGGACCGGAGAGACTAGCGTGTCCTTCTCCGCGCTTGGCATCGGCGAGCGAACGAACGGACGAACGGACGAACGACCGAGCGAGCGCTCGGTTTTTCTCCTTTCTCCTTCCTTTCCCGATCCTCCCGGGCGAGCTCATTCTCCTTCTCTCCGTCTCCTTCGTCTTCTTCTTTCTTGCCCTGGCCAGTTCTCCGCAATCGCTCAGCTCACTCTATGCAACAACCTCTTTTCTTCTGGCTCCACGCTTCTCGGTATACCTGTCTTCGGGTGTGTATATACATACATATATATATATATATATATATATATATATATATATATATATATATATACATACACAGATTTTTCTCAGCATGAGTAGTATAAGGAACTTCGCTTTTCAAATACATCTCTATACTTGCAAGAGGGGCGGAGGGGGCTATACGCAATATAAACTCAGCGCAGTTCAAAATGGAGAACTGTAGAAACCATCGGTGCGTTATATGTTTTTTCCTACCTCTTTCCCGGCGCGCAGCAAGTTTATGTATGATGAGAGCAAGTACAAATGGAAGAGGTTAATTTAAAAAGTAATATATAATGTTTTCGTATTGCAATATTGTATGCCAACGCGATGTACCGAATCCTCTTCATTTTTAATATATGTCGTGGAATTTGCATTAAAAACGTCTCTGCAATGAAAAGATATCAAAGTAGAGGGGTTATTAGTAATGTTTGTGTAAATCGTGAGTTAAATGAACTTTGCTAGCTGAAGCGAAAGAACTGTTTTTAATAATGTTCTTTGCACGATATACGTTCATTGAACGCATGCCATGTGTTTTTATTTTTAGTTCAGTATAAAAATAGCATTTTTTAATTAAAAAACTGAAACTCGTCCTTTTAAATTGGAGCTTTTAGATTGTAGATTATTCAGTGTTACGGCGATAAAATATATTAATATGTTTCGAATCCTGAAACTCGGAATTTCAGTGACTTCTCAAGAATCTTGTAATAAATTTTTAATTGAAAAGAAACATTTTCTACCAGTTTAAACACGTCTGGGCGATTTTAAAAGTCTCCTGTCGTTCTTATCTCATCCGCTGCTTTTTTTAAATGTAATATCACTCAATAAAATTAGCATTCATGACAATTTTCATTCCGAAGAAAATAAGTTTAATAGAATATTATTTCGACAAAAAATATACTATAATATAACATTCTAAAATTGCTAATTATGTAAGTATAACCTGATTTGCTTGGCAATTTGTGAATGAAAATAAAATTTGCACTACTGACTTTTTTAGCAGCAATTCTATAAAACAGGCCTGAATCGCGATAATATTTCTTAAACAATCGCTAAACTATTTTTCGCATCAAGATTAAACAAAAATATTTTATTGTTTAGTTGATTAACTTAATTTGCGTTAAAGCAAACAGAATGATATTCTAAATTGAATTTTTAACATTTAAAATAACGATGTTTATTTGATGAAAAATAATTATTTTTACTAATATTTATATAAATAAATTATGTTTAGTTTTATATAAACTAGTACAAAAAACTATAAGAAAGTTATTAAATATTAATTATAGATTTTAAGTATAGTATTAATTTTTCATTTTTTAACTGTATTAAAAACTGATAATTGGCGATAACACATTTGCAAATTTATCTGCCAAGTAGTATCAACCGATAAGAGAAATTAAATGAGGTTTTTTAGTATTTTGCTCTCTTACTCTTAGTGTCTTGCTCAAAAACATGATTTCAAAGAGCTTTTTTTTTTAAATAAAAGAAAAATATATATAAATGCAAAATGAACGAAAGAACTTTTGGCCTCGTTTAGAATTTATCTAGCAATTCTGAAAGTCTTGAGCTAATATTTGTTACATAATAAAATATATATTACTTATGTACCTATTTGTAGCAGTGATTAAATCGCCGATACAAACATATAACTGCAAAATATCAATTAGAAACTGAGGAAATAAAATCGCACTATTTGAGAACCCATATAAATTTATCGATTTAGCTTGCTGTTCTAGCAAAAGTTCTCGAACAACAGTAAAACAAGTAATAAAAAGCAACAACACAGCGCGAAGGCGAACTTGGGATAATCCATGGGATACAATTAAATAAAATTATCTCGTCGGATCGCTCGAAAGGGCCGAGTGAGCTTCAAGCGGAATGCTTTTCCGTCCTGAGAACACGACGACCAAGTATTGCATATATAGATACTCTATAATCTAAATTTTTGAAGAACCCTCGCAACGCACCATATCGTTATCTTGCGGATTAAGCCAGAGGCTGATGAAGGCAGGTGTTGCCAGGTTCTATATATATATATATAAGATTCTTCGGACGCTCCATGGTGAAAGTTGGCGCAGCTTCTGCACCATCGGGTGTGTACAGAATATATAGAGCAAGCGTCTTTTCCTCCTTTTTCATTCTGTCTCACGAAAATTTCATGCGCAGCTCCTATACCTACGTATAGGTGTATATATATATATATATATATATATATATATATATATATACATACATACATACATAATATCAGTGGGGCCCTTTGCCCCTCCCATCCCCCCGCAAAGAAGAGCCGCCAGATGCACTAAAAAGCGACGCGGCCAGGTATAGACTCTGCGCCTAATGATGTCTTACCTGCTGCTTACCAAGGCGCGAGCATAGCTCTCCCTCGCAGTATCTCTCTTTTTCTCATTCTCTCCGACCGAGCGGCTTCGCCGCGCGAGGATTCGAAGTTTCGCCGTCGTGGCCCTGTGATTATGTGCTTTTTTTTCCTCTCCCCACTCCCGTCCCTCGTCGTCAGCAGGAGCTCAGCTGAGCTTACGGGAGCCCATCCTTCGTGCGGAGCCTGACGAAAATGTCGGAGGTTGCCCTCGTTTTTTCATCTTTTTTTTTTTTTTTTTTGTTTTTTTTTTTTTATGGCGCTCGTCTTCCCGGTCCAGGGATACAATGCATCGTGTGCGCCTGCGTGTGCGTGCATGTGTATATGTGTACCTAAACCAAGCTCACCTTTTTCCATTCTCGCGAGAGCTCGGTCGCGCTCTTTTTATTTTCTCATGATGACGAGAGAGAGAGAGAGAGAGAGAGGAGGGGGGAGAGAGAGAGAGAGAGGGGGGGAGAAAGAGAGCCTATTTTTTGGAGGCGCAGACGCGCGAGAACGACTGACATTATCTTTCGTCGCTGTGTATATAGGGGCGCCTTTGTCATCTCTATCCCTCTCCCTCTCGTTCAGTCTCTCTCCCTCTTGTTCTCTCTATCTCTTTCTCTCTCGCTGCCTATCTCTCTATCCCCCCTCCTCTCACTCACTCACTCCCTCGTGCTCCTCTCTCTGAAACTTTTTCTTTTTTCTGTACGCCTTTCGCCTGGCTTCGATCCAACAAAATTCGGGTGGCCTTGTGCCAGTGCCAACTAATTTTTTTCCTTCTTTTATATATATGTATATATATATATATAGTATATACCGTTCCTGCTTCATGTTTAATAGAATGACGATCCGATGGAGACGAGGACCTTTCTTTAAAACGATGAGTTCCTGCTCGGTAGACTATCAAAAGTTGGTGAGGCCCGATTATCAAGGTCAAGATCAGAATGCATTCCTATTAACAATATATGTTTCGCATTTATCGCGATGTGTTTGGCTAATCTAATGAGACACTCTCTGTCGCCGTTCAAAAAGTCCGGTTCAGAGATCGTCTGGTTTTTTTCCGTAATATCACTTAAATCATATACCACGAAAGTTATTTATGTAGCAGGAATGCTCAATAAAAAAATATGACCATTGCACAGGTTATGTTATAAACGTCAGTCCCAGAGTAATCGATTTCAAAGGGGGAAATTTACCGGAGCGCATTAAGAATAATTAAATAGAATTGAAGCGTACTGCCGTCGCAGAGGAACGAAAGCGTGTATGTATATCAAGGCAAGAATCGGTACATTTCAGCACTTCGGTGGAAGGAGGGGATACATTGCGTCACAGATGAACGGAGGCACATTCACATACCCGCGTCCGCGGACAGACACACGCGCGCGCGCGTACAAATCAGAGGGAAGAGAGTTGAAAGAAAAAAAATTAAAATTGCATCTTGTGCGCCGCGGCCACCGGGGCTTTGGGTCCGCGCGCGAGCTCTCCGCGTCGTATAGAAATTCGTAATTCGTGACAGGTCTACCATATACCAGATTTAATCTGGTTGGTAGCACTCGCGGTTGTGTATATATGTATATATATATATATATAGACCCATATACATACAGGCGACCAGGTGATTACGCGGGCCGTAATATCGCCCAAGATGATAGTCCCGGAAGCCCGAAATAATTAAATCTCTCTCCTATGCGCCGGCAATAGAAAATCCCAATTATAAGACACGAATGGCGCTCTCGCGCGCGGACGTTTGGCTTGGTTTCTTTTTGTTTTTTTTTTGTTTTTTTTTTTTTTGTTTTTTTCGTTCGTCCGTATACTACACGCCGCACGTCCGCCGGCCCCATCATTTTCGTCCGCAGAGGACGTTTCATTTATTTTCGGTAGATTCTCCACTGTCGCTGGACGTACTCTGATGACTGCTCCATAATATATACGGGAGCGCGAAGCAGGATCATACGATTGATCCGGCGTACGTTGCGAATTACAATTTTATGTTTTTTTTTTTTTTTTTCTTAATGGAAATCCAGATATTTATAGAATCGAGGGAAGACGAGAGCCCCTTACTCCATCGAGCGTATAGCTAGATCTTATATAGCTAGGCTTTCCTTCACCTCGCCATTCCTCTCTCTTTCTAGGCACGTAGTCGTACCAGCGGGCCAACTAGACATTTACATACAATACGACGATAGGAGTCAAGGATCTCGCTCTCTTTCTCTCTCTGCTACGTTCCTCTCTTCCACTGCTTCCCGTCCATATCAGGGTGGCTCCCTTTATTCTAATGCTTGACCGAGACAAAAGATCAATTTTCCGAAAAAAAAAAAATTCGCCGTATAAATCGTGCAGCCAAGGCTGCCTTTTAAAATAAAGTAGACATACATCGGGCCGATCCAAACTTGGATCGTTTCCCATCCACAATTCCAGCCTGTGCGCATTGTGTGCGCACGAACTGTAAAATGGCCTAACTGACGGGGCAAATCGAAAAAACTATGCATCCTACCATCCGGATGAAAAGGATTGATTGACGGATACGACACACCCACACACATTCATACACAGGCCGAAAAAATATCTCAAGGAAAAGAGATATATATATATATATATTGCATGGCTGATACGTAAGGGCGGAGCTACACGCCTAAGCCGCATTTTTTTTTTTTTTTTTTGGGCATCTCGGTGGTATAGAAATCATTGTTCGTCGGGAGTCAACCGCGGCGCATGCGCCACGTACGCGCCCCGTATACACATTTATCTTTAACGACGCGTGTGCAACGATCACCCCGTAGCGATACTGGAAAGTGTAGCTCCTCCTACAGTCGGTTACGTAGCCGATGATATTTTCTTCGAAATCGAGGCGAATCCGTAATATATATTACGGGGCGCGTCGGGCCATCCGACGCGCGCTTTCCCCGCCCGAATTCAAAGCAAACATATCGAATTCGTCACAGACGCGAAGATCCCTTGTATGCGTACTCTATAGATATAGGAGAAGCCTCGCACGAGCACCGCTCACTCGCGATATATATATATATATATAGGAAATACGTAGTAGTGCATCTCCATGTTCGGCGCGGCCGTCGACCGTGTCTCCCCTGTGCATGTAATGCACACGCGTGCTTGCATGCACGTACGGATAAGATACCCCCTCGCAGAGGTACGTATGTGCGAGCTCTATAATGCATCAGCTGCTGAATTCACGGTGTGCGGAGCCGCACGGCAGAGCCGCGATGTAGAGAGATGTTATGGGAGAAGAAGAGAGAAGGGCGATGGGGAGAAGGGGAAGGAAGATGATCACCTATATATACACTTGCGCGGGGATGCGCTCCAGATGAGACCTTCCACGGGGTTAACGATCACTCCCCAGATACATGTACACGTATACATGTATATGTGTATATATATATATAATATCTTTCCTTTCAGTCCCGCTCTAATATTATACCCGCATAGGAAGAGGGCTTACTTCCCGATCTTCGTCCTTATGTGCTTTTATCCCATGGCACCGGAGTACACCCGACGCGAGGAAGGGAAAGACGAGCGCGCGCAGAGAGGCCGAAAAAAAGACTACACGGCGCGCTGCTCGCCAGGTATATAAGCCGGAGTCATGGGGAGAGGGAGAGAAAGAGAGATAAAGCGTTTAGGTGCCTCCTCCTCCTCCGCGCTCCTCCGCGGCTCGTCGGGTCGTGGATTCAGGTGGTCGGCCCTCGGTTTCTTTCTCTATCTCTCCCCCTCTCTCTCTCTCTCTCGCCCCCTCCCCTCCCGGATCCCTCTCGCCCGTAGCACCCCTGCGCGGCCGGTCCCTCGTTGCAATGGGCCTCGGGGCACCGGCGGACGCGGCCTCCGCCGCGGTGGCGGCGGGCGTCGACGGCGTCCCGACCGGATCCCGTTCGGATTCCCAAGAGCGAGCCCGTGCGCGTGCGCACGAAACCCGCGCCCGCCGGCGCGACACGCCGCTCTGCCGCTCTCCCGTCGTCGCGTAGCTTCGCGAAGCCGGCGCGATTCCAGAGACGCGCAACGGGCCTCTCGCGCGCTCTTCGTCGAGCCCGTTCGGTTGGTAAGCGAGAGACGACGGGAAATTTTTCTCCCCCTAAATTCTCAAGCCATTCCATTTTCACACTAATCGCGGACCGTATCGAGGAAGCTTTGCAACATTTACAGATGCGCGGATTAAATTTCGTTTTAGAAGGGATGAATGGAGATGCGTAAAATTTCGTTATTTTGTCAGAGGCATATACGACGTATGGACTTTGCTTTACAGCGGTTCCGTTACGTATACGAGTAGAATTATTAGAATTCTCGTTTATAGGAACATTGTAAAAGACGATTGGAGAGAAAGTCCCAATGAAATCTCGCACGCATTTAAACATTGCGGCAGCAATTAATAACGCAAGTGCTGACTACTCCGATATCAATCTTTTTCACATTACAATATTATCCCCGTATTCTGTATCATAAAACTTGGAAGCTATTATAATTATTGGGAATTTTTGTCGAGGGATTTCCGATAATAACTGTCAGTGACAAAATTATTATCAAATATATATCGAACGATAATAAAGTTTTCTTTTTCTATAATTGAACATGAAAGTGTACGTGCGCCTAATGTGAATCAACGTATAATTTATGGTTATAGATTTCGTAACTTGTATATTTTAAAGTCTTAAGTATTCGTATTTTTATTGGAACACAGTGAAAGTTTCCAATTATTAATTCGCATTAATTTTGTTTCAGGTAAGGACTATGAGAAATTGAGAAATATTCGATGGGAATCTATCCGTCTTAACATAATATGGAAAGGTAACTTACAGATGTTATT
This sequence comes from Sycobia sp. Sy_11, assembly GCA_018907035.1. Classification (NCBI taxonomy): domain Eukaryota; kingdom Metazoa; phylum Arthropoda; class Insecta; order Hymenoptera; family Epichrysomallidae; genus Sycobia; species Sycobia sp. Sy_11. Next base: position 2,683,221 of record JACCIC010000035.1, on the reverse strand, counting down.
AGAATAATGAAAAAGTCTGAACGTCCAAAATAAAGCAAAACATTGAAAATGAATAAAATGAAAAAATTTTAGACGTATTTTTCTCTTTATTATATTACTCTCTTATATTACTATTCGAGAATTGAAAACGACTTTGATCGTGACTATAATACCTTTGCTCTTTTCACCATACCCAGAATTCTAATTTTTTCTTAATTGGCCTTCCATGGTTAATTCTGGAAGTTCTTCGGATACTCTAATTATCATTTTTAAGATGGTTATAAAAGATTTTTTTTCAATTTATTCGACATTGAATACTTACAATATAAAATTCGAGTTTCACATAAATAAAGCAGATTTAAACAGGATCTTTATACATATATACATTATCACCGTGGAGTTGAGAAATCGACATTTGATTTACCCGAAAGAATTACAAAACTGCGATTTTTGGTTACGCCATATCTTACCACTCGCGCGAGTCATAGTATATACATGGTTATACTGGTATACAGCTGCTGCTGTTGCTATTGCTGTTACCACTACTACTGAGATAAATTGGTAAAAAGTAAATTGTCAAACGGATCGGGTCACTATGGCATGCTCTCTATAGCTTGTCAACGGCGCCCAGAAAATAATCCAGAGAATTCGAGAATTTAATTTCAATCGAAAGAGGAAGGGGGGAAGCTTTCGTATTATTTTTCTATGCTTACTCGAAAGAATTTCCTTAAGTAGCATTGGCTACAGGGGGAGGGGGCCGATAGAAAGTAAAATATGCAAAGAATTGTCGAAGTAAAATGTGAAAGGAACTCGATACCCATATATATATATATATATATATATATATATATATATATATATATATATATAAGACTTGAAAAAACTTCCACCAGCTATTTAGTGAGCGGACGGTGAGAGATATGTAATAAAAATATTATATTTCAGATACAGAGTATATCCTATACATATGTGTGTGTGTGTGTGTGTGTGTGTGTGTGTGTGTGTGTGTGTGTGTGTGTGTGTGTGTGTGTGTGTGTGTGTGTGTGTGTGTGTGTGTGTGTGTGTGTGTGTGTGTGTGTGTGTGTGATTGTCGGAGCAGTTCCGCTTGCGCAGACACACACTACTGGTTCGTATATATATATAGAAATACGCGTGGCAGGGCTCCGCGCACATGCGAATATATATATATATATATATATATATATATATATAGAGAGAGACACGTATACACGTATATGTGCGCGCTAGCGTACCAGTCCTTTCACCTTTTCCCTTCACCGTCGGCGACGACGGCGTCGCCGTGCGCGCGGCGCATTTGTCATTCCATTTGGTGTCCAACCTCCCGGGCGTCCGCTACTACAACTTCCTTTTACCCGATGGGACGGGCCTCGATACGACCGGAGCCCCGACCGCGAGAGCGCTCCGAAAAGGGCCACTCGATTCTCCCTCTGGCGGGCCTGGCGTTGGCCTTGGCAGGCCTTACCTCCAGACTTCGAAGGTTTTTTTTATACCTCTATGACGGCATAGCTCGGCGGTCCTCGCGCGACTGCACGCACGCAATGCACACACACGCGCGCGCACACAATTACGATGCTCGTCTCTATCTCCTTCTCTCTCTTAACGCTCGGTCTCACGCTTTTATGCATAGATATATATATATATATATATATATATATATATATATATATATATATATATACAAAAATCCTCCAAACGCGCGGATGTTGGCTCCTCTGCATTCTCTCTCTTTTGACGAAAATATTAAATAAATTATATGTTGAAAATATAAGTCGTGGATCGCCTTTATAATCTGGCCGGGAGCATTAAACCTACGCGTATGTATATATATATATATATATATATATATATAGAACCTCCGGACGGACACAGAAAAAAAATCTTCAATTTCTCATTCTTTATAGAAGCGTACAAAAAAGACCAGACAAAAGTTTGAAGGTCTTTCATAAAATAAATATAGACCTTTTGAGAATGCTCAAACAGTTTTAAAAAAGAAAGAAAAAAGAAGAAAAAGGAACGTGTATATGTACGATTGCACAACCGCTGTCTGAGATTCTGTTATTAAAAATAAGCACACGTTAATTTTTTATGTTAATTTGTTTAAAGCGTCGGTGACGGTTAAAATGCGGGTTGGCTCCAAATAAATCTGACTGATTTTGGTTTATTATACAAGAGAAAGTTTCCTAACGGTGTAAACCGTTCTATCGATTGTTTAATTAATTAAGAGTCTATGAGTCAGGATCGATTACTTTCATAGAAACAGAGTACGCCTACCAGAATGGGTGTGTTTTAACGGAGGTTTCAACGTACACAACTAAATTTTACGATATTTTCAGATTTATAATCTTACCGCAATTTTAATATTTCCAATATATATTGAGTCTATTCATCCTGTAATTTGATTATGATTTACAATTGTTTTTATTTTTCTATGTTAACAATAAAAACAGAATTTTATAAATAATATCCAGTCGAGAGATTTCAATGAATTATCATGTATTTGAAAGAACCTATTAAAAAATTAACCAGCCATTGAAACATTTATAGCGAATCAAATCAGATGTTACATAATTGTGTATATTAAATTCAGTATTGAACATCGATAGATTTTCCTACAGTACATTCTTCAGTTTCTCTAGCTTAAATGGCTATTTAAATGAGAGGAGCATGGCAATGATGTATCTGAAATTGCGCTTCGAAAGCCTCATTCGACTCGCGCGCCTCTCCCATGGAGTAGTAGGTCAATTTTTCATTCGACCGGCAAAATACTTAACGGCGAGCGCGAGCCATTTTTCTTGCCGGAACAGCAAAAAAAGTTTATATATAGCATCAAATGACTATTCTAAACAACTTTTTTCTCCCTCTCCCGCGCGACAATCTTACAGCTAAACTGCTTTTTCCCCCCGATACTTGGTTCTTTATATATATACACACACTAAATACATATACCAAGGGCCTTCGAAATTCATTCGAAGCATTCCACGCGCGGAAAGCAGTTATAAAACCGCGTGCTTTTTTCGGCCGCGACTGTTTGCGAAATAGCATTACTCTATATATATATATATATATATATATATATATATATATATATATATATATATATATATTCTAGGCGCACACTCGGGAATCGAGCGAAGCATACTGGTGGACGAATTGAAAAGTAAATCGAAAAAGATCTCTGCGTTATGTGTGTAATGTGTGTACACGGATTTCCCAGAATTGCTGGACGAGCGGCCACGAGAGGTACGTGAAAAACGCGTGGCGATATGAAATCCTCTCCCGTCCCTGTGCGTGCATATTATATATATATATATCTAACAAGCGCTCGTATCGAACCGCGGACTCCGTCACGTCATCACTCCCGCACTTTTCCGGGATTAATTCGACGTCGAAGCGATATCGGCGTGGCTACCCTCTCTCCGCTCACCGCTGCGTGCGTGCGCGCACGCGGTGCAGACAGACAGACAGACAGACAGACAGACACAGACATAGACACACATAATGTCAGGTCTGGGGGATTGGTCCATCAAAACCCCCGACCGTACATCCCGGTGCCGAGGGTTCTCTTTACTCGGGCTTTCTGGCTCTCTCCCTCCATTCCGCTCTCTCTCTCTCTCTCTCTCTCTCTCTCTCTCTCTCTTTCTCTGGTTGTCTCTCTCTCTCTGGCTCTAGACTCGTATCACATCCTCCCCAATTCGAACCGGCGCACTCCGCCGGGTCCCTTTATATATCCCCACAGAACTCTTGGAGCATCGGTGGTGCGGTCCCTGCTGCTCCTGTTCGCTCCTCTGCTCTCTTCGCCCCCCTCCATCTACTTGCCATTAAATCGCCCTATCTCGCTCTCGCCCTTATAGAACTGAGGGGCTATATATATATATATATATATATATATATATATATATATATATATATTATTTATATGTATATATGTGCGTGTGTGTGTGTGCATTATATTATATATCGGAGTGTATACATTCGGTCGAACCGACCGACTCGACGGATCGACTGTACTCTCCTACCTAGACTGATCTGCTCGTCTGCTCGCCGTGTGAAAGAAAATGTACGGGTATACATCTGTGCATTTATAAAGGTTTTTTTTTTGTCTTTTTCCGCAATAAAAAAGAAAAGAACAACCCGGAATGTAATTATACGCATATTCGAAGGGGCGGTCATATTGGGACTCGGGAGCATTTTTAACGGAAAATTTAGGAAGTATATCGCTTTTATTTTTCGTTAAAAGGACTGATTAATGCTTCACGTCTGTGTAATTTATGAGATTCAGTTAGTCTTTAAAAAGTTTTATTTTTATTCTTCTTTTTTTTATTTGGCAATACACGTTATGCTCAGCTCTTGTACCGCTCGGAAAGGCCGTTGTGTATGTCGACCAAACGAGAAAAATTCGAAAAGAACTGCGTCGTTGGGATAAATGAAGGAACATATTTTATTTTTCTTACAGTGCGTACAACATTTATAATGAAAAAAAAAAACACATGTATAATATTATTATTTATTCTTGTTGTGAAACATATAATCCGTGCATTTCTCATTAATATGGCCGGTGTAAAAAATTATTTTAAACATATGAGAATAATTATGTTTCATACAAGAAGGTACGTTGCGTTGAATAATGTAGGTATTAATGTTGATAATTGTTAATTAATATATTCGAAGGATAAATTCACGTGTGTATAGGTATAAATAATAAGCGAGTAAATGCCAGGAGATGATAAAAAATTTTTGAGAACACCCAAAGTTCATCACTATTTGTCGACCGCCGCCGAGGCCGCCGCACGCATTTGAAACACCGACGTGCGCCTTTCATTATGTGGGTTAGTGAGCACAAAACATGGCTGCCTCCACCCCAAACTGGCTTCTATATAGCCTGCCCTGTCGTGAAACGCACACAGAGACGTTTTAGCCGGCGCGTTCCAACCATCGCCCCGATAGGGCAGATAGCGGCGGCCAGCGACGTGCTCGCTGACGCTTCGAGCCCCGTGTCTCAATGGAAAGTTTCTGCATTTCTCTTAGAAAATGTACGGAGCTATCATTGAATCGGCGGATTTTAGAATCAGTACAAAGCTTTCGTAATATATATTTCCATTTTGAAATGAGTCATCGATGAGGCATGTCTCAATACCTTTCCAAATGCTTTTATCGAATCGTTGAAACTATAAGTCGTATTGCAATGGCAAGTTCTTAGAACCTTTTTGCCTCGAGTATATTAGTTTCTAAAAACAAATTAACTTTCCCTACAACTTACTTTTAAGCGATAAAATTCGCGATATACCAGAATAATACTCTATCGTACAAATAGATGCGCATTTATAGCCAAAAAAAAAATTGTCAGACACAATCATACGAGAGATTTAATTTAAATTTTCATCGTGCGGGAAAAAAGATCAATCGCCAGCAGCGAAATTGACGAAAATGGGGAGGAAAAAAATCGACGCCTCTCCATCCCATTTGACGGGGACGTCTATACGAGAGCGCGTGGCACTCCAAAAGGCAGAAGCGCTGTTTTCGAATCGGAACGAGAGCTGACAATGTCCCTCAATTATCGCATTTCTTGTCGAGCGCCCCTTCCCCCCCCCCTGCCCCCGGAATAAAAGCCCGGTGGTACATTATATATCGTACGCCGTCGAGTGGCGTTAGGAGGGGGGGGGGCGGGGAGAAAAAAGGGGAAAAACGGTCGCCATCGCCACGCTCGCCTCCCGTATGCACACGGCCCTGGGGCCGGCTCGAGCCCCGCGACTGCTCTGCGACTCCGCGGCGCTGCTGTGTGCGCGCGCGCGCGAGCGCGCGTCTCCCACCTTTCGAGCTGCGCGCGCGCACGCGAGAGAGTCGACGCGTCCGGCGGGCCTCAGTCTCTGCTCGGCCGTCGGTGGGGCGGCGTCGCTGCTCGGGTTCAGGCAACCGAAAAAAAAAAAAAGAAAAGAAAAGAAAAGGAAAAGGAAAGAAGGAAAGAGATAAAAGGAAGCACGGCCACGGAGCCTCCACGCGCATCAGCCCGGTCGAACCGAAGCGCTCCCGCGCCGCCCACCAGCCACCCACCCACCCGAGGATCGCGGCGAGCTCGTTCCGCCTCCCGACCTCGCAGCGGCAGGCAGCTCAAGTGACAGTGGTGGCGGCGACCCCAGCTCCGGTCGGCACTCGCAGCTTCCCCGCCCGCGCCGGGACAGCCACGGCTCGCGAGTCCTGCCGCGCACCGTAAGCCGCGACGACGGAGGCGATCGCTGGGAGCCCCGGCGCGAGGGACCTCGCCGCTCGAGCGAGGCGCAGCGCCCCGCGCGGGCCCGAGCCGTCGTCGTCCCCGGCGGTGGCCCGAGGAAGCCGCCGCCGCCGCCGCGGCCGCGGCCCCGTTGTCGTTGTCGGGACCTGCGCTAACCGAGGCGGAGCCGACGACGTCGACGTCGACGAGGACGAGGAGGACGTGGGCGAGGACGAGGAGGGGAACAACGTCGCCGGCAGCGCAGCCGTCGGTCGCGCTCGTCGCCACCGGGACGCTCGCGCGAGCCTGCGCGGAGGAGGAGGTGCGGCAGGAGCTGGAGCAGGAGGCGGTGACTGCAGCAGCGGCGGCAGCGGCAGCAGCAGCGGCCACGCCGACGAGGACAGGCCCGAAGACAGGCCCGAAGACAAGATTCGCGAGATACGCCAGTGTTTTGTGCGCAAGTGCAATAGTATCGTTAAGAAGAAGAAGAAATTGGCTGCTAATAAGTTGAAGAAAAATTGTGCGTTAGGTGGATACATCGTACGCGATATGGATTGGTCGGTGAAGGCGCGCCGAGCGTAAGTTCTCACACATCATCAATTATGCCTAGGTACTTACAGCTTGACCAGCATACACAATTACCTTATATACCCCCTCTCCACCTGCCCACCCACCCCGCCCCCCGCTACCCTATTATCGAGTTACGCGCCTCCCTCCTCCCCCGCCCCCGCCAGCGCCAGCTTACCATCCGACCTCCACTTCCGCGCCAGATGTATCGCACGACACGCGGGGTCGTCGCGAGTGTGTGAGGCCTCGCCTCGTTTCCATACCCCGTGCCCCGAGCTTTCGAGCTTAATCGCTATGAACGAACCCTTCACGACCTCTCGGCGAAAGGCGTGCCGCCGCTTCCGCATTGGCGCTCTTCTGTTAGATAATTTTTCATTTTCTCGCGTATGCAGGCGCGACGATTATTATGGAGTACACCGAGTCCGAAATACATGTGTGTGCGTGTACGACGGAGTGGTCAGGTGATAGGAGTGTATATATATATATACATATACACACATACATATATATATACACTCGCATTATACGCATACACAGGAGCTAATCGAAAATGTACACCGCGCCATCGTTCGCTTGCGTACGAGCCGTCGGAGCGGCGAGCGCGCGGAATAATCGCGAGTGGCATGCTAAACGAAAGAGTCCGCCGGCTTTTGAAATTCCGCGTCCGGCGTGCCTCGCTTTTCAAGGTGTGCGCGATGGGACAGGGGGAGGGTGACGGAGGGTGGGGCGCGAGACCGTGCGACCGTCCGCTCATTTTAAGCGTATACGTTATAAATTGTGCGCGTAAGCCCGAGGTGATATGGAAGGTATACGAGAGAGAAAAACCGTTTTTTTTTTTTTTTGTTTTTTTTTTTGTCGCTGGATAAAAAATAAGTAAGCGCGCTTCTTGACTACGAATAACGACGCGGTGTTTCTTTCCCCCCCCCCTTCTTTTTTCTTCCTTTTTCTTTAACGCTCGCGGAGTCGCCACTCTGGAAAGTCCGTCGGACGCGGAGGGAGACCGGACTATCGCGGAATTACCGCCGCGTTTCGACGAGGCAATAAACAGTATTAATTCGCTCTGATAGTATATTACAAGACTGCCACGTTTTAATGATCGGCGAAGGAAAAGGTAGAGTTCGAGGATGGAGGGAGGGAGGTAACGGCCAACATTTTACGACTGCAATGATTCCCCTTTATATAATACGAATAGGATCTCCTCCCTTCTCTTTTTGCGAAGACGATTTCGGAATTTCAAAAGTTTCATTTATATAATATAATAAAACCAAAAATCCAAAGTGGAAAAAAAAAGCGCCGCCTCGCTCTTTTCTCTCCGCATACGCATTTATAATGTATCCCTCCATTTTATATTTCTCGTCGCGCTGCTCCTATATTTATACGCTATTTCTTCATTCGACCTTACGGCAGTGCCCGCGGAATGGCGGGGCGAGGGGGGAAGTGGGAGAGGAGACGCATGAGAAAAAGGCAAAAAAAAAAAAAAAAACGCAGCCAGCGTTAAGGCTGCGAGCGCGAGGTATAGAAAGGGAGAAGCAGAAGAAGAAGGAGGAGGTGGAGAAGGAGGCAAACGAGGAACATGTGGCGTGCATGCGGCTTACATGCAAAGCGGAAAGCCATCATATCCCTCTCTCTCTCTCTCTCCTCTCTCCCTCTCTCTCTCTCTCACTCTTTGCCCTCCACTCTTCCTCTCCTTCGCGCAAGGATACACTTGTATACTCGTACACGCATATCGTATACACGCGTCGCGCAAATGTGTACGTGCGTATAATTTACACGAAGGGACTGTGCTCCGAGTCGCTCGTGACGACGATTATTTTCTGGAACGAATGCCGTCGAACGGATTGAGAGCACCTATTTCCGGCTGGCCACGCTCAGGGCTTTCCGCGAATCCTCGAATCCTCTCTCTCCTGCTGAGGGATGCTCATGGAGATATCTTGTACTGCTCGCAATTATTATTACTATTATTATTATTATTATTATTATTATTTATATTATTGCGGTTATTATTATGATCATTATGATTATTATGCTTATTATTCTCACTGATGTCCTGGCCTGCATGCGAGGACTGCGTGCACGAGGAGTCGAAGGTTATTTAGGCACGCATTCGATATCCCAAGCTCCCGCGGTGCTGGGAGCGGACGAATGAATGAAAAAACTAAAAAGGGACGATAGTTTATCCTCTCCCCCGCTGTACTTTTACAAAACAGCAGGCAATTTTTTTTTTTATGTCAATATCTATATTTATACATATATTCATATAATTCACGTTTAGTTCAGCGATTCGTATTTACAAACTATCGGGATAAGATTGCTGTCCGCCTCGTTCCATAATATACCTGCTCGGCTCATGCGTTCGTGAAAAAAGCGAAAATTTACGTCCGATGTTTCGTACGCGAGCTTGCCTCTCTCGATCCGTGCGCGATGAACGCGTGTATGCACTCGTACGCATATGGGTGTAAATGTGTTTGCGCGCGCGTGTGTGTCTGTATGCGTCTGTGTTCCGCAACAGCTGCAGAGACGCAATCGATAGCTTGCGCAGCAGCGACGGCGGCGTTGTGCTTGTGCGCCTCCGGAGCAAGAGAGAGAGCGTGGCGCAAAAGTTAAATACTCGCGTTAGTTTATATGTATGTATATAGATATATAGATATATATATATATATATATATATATATATATATATAAGGGACATTTAAATGTCTTCACGAGAAGGGCCTGCGCTACTACCCCCGCTGAAAACCTATATAGCGCGACTCCCCCCCGATGGCCTGCCCTGCCTGTCGGGACGCAGGGCCGGGCGCGATCGATTGGCTTATAGGCGCCCCTTAGTGTTCGTGCATCGCCAACGCTATAACAGCCGAGCTAACAGTTATATATTATATGTATGTATATATATATATATATATATATATATATATATACATGTGCCCTCTCGCCGTTACGATCGCGTCGAAATAAAACGAACCCCTGCTTCCCGTACCCCCAGGTCCCCCGACGCAGCAGGTTAAAGGGGGGGGGAGTCGAGGGGGTGGGAGTAAGGGGAACGAAAAACGGCGGCCTCCCTTTGAAATACGAAATTAAAGGCTTATCGTCTGTACATGCACAGGCAAACTTCATCGACTGTGCGCGCCATGCATATAGACACAGTATACATATATGCACGCGCGCTCGCACACATACACACCCGCATTCGCATTCGGCAGAATTAAAGGGAAAATCGTGAGGATTCGTATCGATCGCGCCGGACGGGTTAGAGAGGCCGCGGCGACGACCCAACGACGGCGACGGTGGCGGTGGCGTTTGGAGGCAGTAACAGCGCGGTGCACTTATCGCCAAGCGCGTCTCGTGGGAAATTCACGCGCTTAGGCAGCGGCGGCGGCGGCAGCGACGGCAGCTGCCGCGCTGATGGTGCGCCAAGAGTCACCGCAGAAAAGAGACTCGTGAATGGACCTATTAGAGCGAAAGACCTATTGGTCTCGCGCACGTTTCACACGAATACACACATGCACGCATACTCACGTAGACACGCGTCAGAGAGAGAGAGAGAGCGAGGGAGGGAGGGGGAGGGGGGAGAAGTGCGAACTCGAGCACTAGTCACGCAGATCGGCGCACATATTATACATACATTTGGTGGTGTGTGCAAAAAGCTTCTGCACCGAGTCTTTGCATGTGAGTCTATATGTGTGTATGTGTTGAGACTGAGGGAGACTTCTCTCTCTCTCTCTCTCTCTCTCTCTCTCTCTCTCTCTCTCGGTTTCTTTCTCTCTCACCTCCTCGCGCTATACATACTACTCGCGCACAATGCGCGCACATCAGCAGCTTCTCTTTGCTCATTCTTTCTCTCTCGTCGTTGTTTCATTCGCCAACGGAAACAATTCATCAGTGATGAAAAAAAATAATATGAATAATGAAAGCGAAATGATATAAAAAAAGCCGCTCCTCTATCCGCACGATCGGGGGCGCGTTTTAATATAATTTAGAGAGGGCGCGCGAATGAGGCGAGCGACAGAGAGAGAGAGAGAGGAGAGAGAGAGAGAGAGAGAGAGAGAGAGAGAGAGAAGAGAGAGAGAGAGAGAGCTGTGCGCGACACACCCGAAGTAGAACAAAGTCGTGTGACGTCAGCCAGGAATTAGTTGGATCGTGCATGTGTGCGGTTTTATTTATTCACCGGATGACTGTCGATTACTTCGCTATTCTCTGATTCTGCTATTCTCTCTCTCTCCCTCTCTCTCTCCCTCCCCCCCTGTCTCTCTCTCTCTCTCTCACACACTCTGTCTCTCTCGCGCTTATCTACATCTTCCAATAAAAACTCGCGCTCTCTCCCTCTTGCTCTGATCGATAAAGAGAAGTCGCGCGCCAAACTGCTTCTCGATCTCTGTACACGTGAGTTATATATATATATATATATATATAAAAGTGCAATCGGCTACATGAATCCTTCTTCGGATGGGAATCCTCGAGCGCGCCCGCGACCGAGCAATTATCGGCGCACACGTTCGTGCCTAAGCGCTGCGCGTGCGCCCGAGATGCGCCGTACGACTCTTCCGCGTATACGTATCGCAGCCGCGGGGGCCACGTCGCCGAGTGATACACACGGAGATCGATCGAAGAAGCGAGCAGCTACGGGTTAGCCACCGGCGCCCGGCTCGCTCGCGATATATTTTTCGCATGGTAACGAGGGAGAAAGAAGCAACGAGACTCGAAAAATATATATGTATATATATACATATATATGTATATATATATGTGTGTGTGTGCGTGTGTGTAGTACCGAAATTCCCCGACGCACGAGTTTTTCGCCGAATATTATTTTAGCATGCACGCTTACGTCACGCAGGCGCTCCCAATTTCCAGACGCTCCCACATCGATTGGAGCTCAAAATAATTTAAATATAAATTTTGATACACCGAGTGCTCAAGCATTATATATACATATATATATATATATATATATATATATATATATATATATATATATACGTATATCTACGTATTAGGAAATTCATGAGCACACTGCCAGACTTCAGTGCCTTCCGAAGAAATGTATATTTCTATTTCCGGCGAACGAGGCTGTTTCGTTGCTAGCAGTCCCCGTTTTTTCTTTTAGTATTCAAGACGGCGATCCTTATGGTTTTATTCTATAAAATGTGTTACGAAGCACGCGCACTCCGAACTTCATTGTCGGGCTGCGAGAGAGCGAACATCTGTCGGGAGCAAGCGAACAGACACACACACACACACACACACACACAACACGAGCCGAGAACGATTCAAATGACAGCTGCGCCTCTCTTCTTCTTTTTAATGAAATAAAAAAGGAAATTACGAAAGCAACTTTTGCGAGACGCTTAAGAATAGAAGCTTTTTTTGCCTGTAAAGTATAGCTGTCCTTCGCATTACTCTGAGTTACCTTGATGGTGAATCGCCGATTTTGAGACGACGAAAACACTCTACTGGTCATTTGTTAGGATCGATCGACAGAGCAACCACGCCTTTCTATGAGAAAGACTCCTTAGCTAAATTATTTTTGTGGAACAAAATCATACTAACATTTGCCACATATAACAGTTCCGATCGTAAATTCAAGCAATCAACGTTTAAAAATCTATAAATATTCAAAACCCGCATTTGCGCAATCGCCTAGAGTGACACTCGCGACTGTTAAAAAAAAAAAAAACAATTAATTGCTTTTTTCTTTTTAAATTATCGCGAAGTAAAAAATAATCGCTAAAAAATAAGCTTTTTTATGTTAACTACGAACACAATATTTCCTTTTTTGCATAAGAGCGGGGACGACGATAAAATCGAGTTATCTCCCTTACATCTGTTCGTTTTAAGTCCCGCTTTGCAGCGATAGCATCGACGGAATATTATATATGTATATATGTTTGTGTGCGTGTGCGTGTGTGTGTAGTATCTATGCTCGTTTTGAAAGACTATATATATGTGCCAGTATTATTATCGATGGAAACGCTCGCAGTACCGGCCTTAGCTCTTCATCGTCGCTTCGCAACCGCATTGGTTCGTGTCCCTATTTTCTTCCTATTCTTCTTCTCTCACGGCTCCCTTCGAGAGCTTCAGCAAGCTGCTGGTCCTCCATTTGTCTTTCTGTCGCGGCTTCTTTTTTTTCTCCCAAGGCAAAACTAAAATCGTTTTACTTATGCACCTTTTCTTGTCTTCAACTTCCACTTTTTGTAGATGGTTACTTTAAAAAGGTAATAAAGAATGTAACTCTTTACATATCAGGATGCAGATGCGCTTCTTTGTATTATATATAATTGATTAGTTTTACCCTTTCTTGATTTTTAAATGCATGTCTATTATACATTTGACGAAGACTCTTATATTTATCCCACACGAAAATTCGATAGCATCTTGAATAAAAGAAAAAAATCCTATCGTGGTATCGTGTGTCTGTGTGTGTGTGTGTGTGTGTGTGTTTAAAATAAGAGTATAAAAACGGAAACAACGGCAAACATATATATTACAGTGAACAGACCTCGTCGCTGAAAAAAATGCAATAGATCAACTCTCCAGTATCGACTATATAACGCCACCGATCGAGTATATACGCGGCTACTGTCGCTGCGGCATCAGGGTGTAACGACCTCAGTCACGGTTTAAGTGCAACACGCCACTATCCACATATATACATATGAACCAAGTCTGTGTGTGTGTGTGTGTGTATGTGTGGCGAACGATCATTTTCTCAATGTGTATGTGTATGTGTTTGTGTGTATGTGCGAGCGTGCGGGTGGTGAACGACGGTAACAGCACACATCTGCGCTTGCGAGCGGGGAACTGCCCTCCCTGCGTGCAGTAATCCGCGCTCCCAACTCTGCATATGTGTGTATATAGATATATTCGTGCCACGCTTTGAGTAATATATAGGTATACGACCAAAAAAGAGGGAGGAGGTGGTCGCGAACCGCACCGAACGCGACCGGAAGCCGGAATTCCTCCCTTCAAGAAATTTTCAGTGTGGCGCTACCCGATCGGGGAATGCTTCCTCGCGTTATTACCGCTCTTCCGTCTGACCCAACACGTAATCTAACTATTGATTTTTCTGATTCGATCCTATTACGTCTAGTTTTTATTACTTCTAAGGATATAAACCTACGCTGCATTGTATTATCGAGGTCATAATTTAAAAGACTTTCTTTATCCCTTACAAAAAAGAACTTGCCCAGTTTTGTTTTTTTTTTTTTTGAGATTGCACCAAGCCCCACTTTTTGCTTCCGTTGCGCCGCGATAATAGCAATTCCGCAAACTTCGTCGTCGCATTCCCTCCCGTCCCACGGAGGTCGTCGATGATAAATCGTCCAGCAAAAAGCGCACAATGAGAGCGAACGCGCGAATGACTGCTTCTATATAGCTGTTTTGACAAAGGGCCATTCAAAGAAATGCAAATTTAAAAAGGCTGCTTCCCCCCCCCTCCGCCAAACGCTCGCATCACCCTTTTAAATTAGAAGCCGCAGTGAGAAAGAGAGGCGACGGGATTGCAAAAAAAGAGAGAGAGAGAGAAAGAATAAGAGAGAGAGAGAAAGCTCGTCTATTATCGTCTTCGAAATTTCCCAAGAGTCTGCTTTCCCTCCCCTCGACGTGCGTCTGCTGCGCCCGACGCATTCGAAATTCGCCTTTGCATATATATATATATATATATATATATATATATATATATATATATATATATATACATATATGCATGTATATGAGTTTTGTGGTGGGTCAGTCGCCTCCAGCGTGCGTGTGTGAGCGCGAGGCGAGCGACCAGCCGTCGCTCTCGTTCCCCGATGCTCGCATTAGCGAGGACGTGAGAATGAACGAAAATAATTCAGGCAAACGCCGTGTCGCTGTATATAACGCGCGATATATGTACGCGTGCGCATGTGAGTGTGTGTGCAGGGCCGACGCGGGGCGGTCGCGAGGGGACAGCTTTTATGAAACTCGCCGTCCGCAGGCGAGAGAGTCCAGGGCCGACGAGCGCGCCGACCAGCTCTCTCTTGCTCTCCCTTTCTTTCTCTCTCTCTCTCTCTCTCTCTCTCTCTCTCTCTCTTTCTATCCCGCGCCTTTTCGCTCCGCGAACCTATGCGCTCTCGGCGAGCACGAAGTGAAAGAGACTCAGTGAACGAGGGAACGAGAGAGAAAAGACGCGGTGACCCTTGGCTGGGTTTAAGGCCTTTGTCGAAGCCAAACGCGAACGAAACCGTCGGTCGACTCTCGCTCAGCGCGCCCAGTCCCGAGAGTCCGCGAGCGGACGGCCGCACCGCCCGGTGCACACATACACACACTCACACAACTGGTTTTCTCGAGGGCCGCTCACTGCGAAATTCCAGACAAAGTATCGGGCAGGATGTTGGCCGGTCGCTCACTCACTCTGTCCCTCTCCCTCTCTCTCTCTCTCTCTCTCTCTCTCTCTCTCTCTCTCTCTCTCTCTGCGCTCTCGGCCCACCATCCTGATGCAGAGTCTCTCCCGTTCTCTCGTTCTTTCTTAGACTCCCTCCTTTCTCTCCTTCAGCTCCTCCTCCTCCTCTTTCCTGCACTTTTTCGCAGGAGCTTCGACGACCTCCCCTTCTATACCCTCCCTGTCCCTCCGCTCCTTTTTCACCTTATCTCACCGCAGTCTTCTCTCTCTTTCTCTCCCTCTCCTGTCCACGCTATCTCCGGATTCCCTTATTTTTCGTCTCCCTCTCTTCCCGAGGCCCGATCCACATCTCCCGTCTCACCTCTATTCTTATATGCGCCCTCGACACAACGCGCGATCTTTCATTTACAGATACGCATCCCCCTGCTTCCGACTTATTTCGCGGCTCGCGCGTTACTTTCCGGCTGTGTGTCACTCGACTTTCTCCCTCGTCGTCGCCCCTCGTCGCTTCTCGCGCGCACGCGAGCCTTATTCACCGAGACCGGCGCGAAAAGGCACGCTCCTCGAGCGTCAGCGTACTTAACCGCTTACACACATAGATTTCGTTGCACTCCGACAATGAGAACTTCAAGATTGCAAAAGATTGTCAGTTCTGTAATGCAAGGAGGAAGAAAAAAAAAAAGATACTTTGGTCAAAGACGCAAGGTCGGCAGATATTTGAGCGTAACAAAACATCGTTCCGAGCAGTTTTGCGAAAGCCACGGTAGACGTGTTGGATAACGTTTAACGTTTGCATATATAACATATATACATACAGTAAAAAAACATTAAAGTTTTGCCCCAACTCATTAAATCCGGCTAAATATCCATTACTGCTTGCTTCGTTCTTTGCATATATATATATCGCGTGTACGTCGACTTTTAGAAAGAATATCGAACGGGACTGGGATATTACGAATTATTCATTAAAAACGTCGCAAAAACTCATTCGGCCACGGAGTACAACACCCGGCTTACATAAGCATCCGCGACAATGATTGCGGCGCTACCTGTGAGAAAAAAATTAAGTCGATATAGAATATAATTGTAATCGAGATTTCAAGCGAATGTCTTGCACGTAGAGCCACTTTTGTATTTTACAGTTTGCCGAACCAATGATACTTCCCATTATATTATGAATATTAACGTAACGCAATGTATTCTCGAAATTTGAATGAGTGAAAATCGCGCCATTGGAATTCGAATCAATATAGAAAATTTGCTGATTTATTGTATAATGAAAATGTTCCTTGTTTTTCATAGCAACCGAGCGATTTTCACCGATTCAAATTTAGAAGGTAGTTTTGTTTCTTTCTTTCTGTTTGGATTTATCGAAAATCTAATTTTAAAAATTTGTCTTAACATTTTATTCTATATATATATATATATATATATATATATATATATATATATATATATATCAAGAGCAATGTTTTAACTTCTCTATAATTCTGCATATATAATCCTCGATAGAAAATAAACTTTCGATCGTCGCGTTATTGCTTTTAAAGAAAATAATAAAGTATAGCTTTAAATAAACTTTACGAGTTGTTAAATGAGTTGTGCAACAAAATCCATTTCAAAAGAAACGTTAAAAAAAAGTTCCAGAATGGAGAATAAATGTAATACTTACTTTTCCACAATTTAGCTATCTTAATAGTACTAAAGATTATGGAGGAAAAAAAACCAAGTTATTATACTCGCTGATTTTATTATACTCTGTCTCTACCTCTAAATATATATATATATATATATATATATATATATACATGGAATTACGTAATAATTTCCAGAGACGAATGTACAAGAGCGAGAATTAGGTCATTATAGCGTTAGATAAATTATCCAGAATCCCTTGGAACTTAGAGCAGTTTTTATCTGGAGAAAGAGGTCAGAAACTTATATATATATATATATAAATTTTCCAGCTAACACATAACGCACGCGCACGACGTTGCCAAGACGCAGAGAGGAGCCTTGATCGCGCCAGAATATTGTTATTGCGCACGTGCACACAAATGCGAACACATACACATCCCCTTAACCTCAAACTTTTTCCGAGGTCGCCTCTTTTCTCTCTCTCTCTCTCTCTCTCTCTTCTCTTTTTTCTCTCTGTTGGTACATAAATATATAAGTGTGTGTGTGTATATATATATATATATATATATATATATATATATATATATATATAACGAGAGCACCCGGCATTCGAGAGTGGAGAGCTTTCGTTGCGCAGAGCATCAGCACGCGCGCTCATGTGCGTGGGCGCGGCCCCCCGTCCGCCTCGGTTTATTTCTATATTATGTATATATGGATGTGTGTATGTGTGTATGCGCGCGCGCATATATATATATATATATATATATATATATATATATATATATATAGCCATCATCGGAAAATAGTAGCGAAATGTAACATCTAAGCATGTCTTCTTTCTTCGTTTTTTTGTATACACATTATATGAAGGTAGCAGCAGCAGCAGCAGCGACAACAGCAAACGTCCTCGTATATTAAGCCAGCTTGCGCCCTTCTTACAGCCAGCGACGAACTTCCTTCCCGCGGTACGGCCGGGTCGCCGGCTCGCCTCCGTCCCCGTCAGCCGGCTTAATTACGCCCAGTTTAGGCCTCCGTTCGCACACGTCATGGTACTCGTTCGATGTGGCGCGGGCGCGCGCGCGCCGTCTGCCTCAGCCTCTGACGGATAGAATCCGATCGTGAAATCGCTCGCCTCGGCGCCACCGCCGACTGCGCGCTCTTTCGCTCGAAAAAGCCCCTCTTTCTCCTCCCCGTTCTATTAGAGACTTTCTGTCGTCCGTAGTAAGTACCGCCAAGGTCTTGGGAGCACCGCTCCGAAACCCATAGATTGTGACATATTTTATATGTTTTCAAATATATGCAGTGTCATTCGTTAAAACGATTTATGAATTCCAATTTTAAAGCAGTATAAAGCACTTTAATGTCACTTTCTGTCTTACTTTCTCCCTAGTGCTGGTATATAATGAAAAATTATAGCTTATTAACATGTGGAACTCCAGATGGACATTTTAATAAACAATAACTTTGATACAGACAAATTACGATCGTGAAAGAGAAACTGCGTATAAAATACGAGCTCAAATAAACATTTTTGCCTTTGCGCAAAATTGAAAGCCATCTCGCGAACACAAATACAACTGCAATAAACTGTGTCTCGAAGTTCTTTAAACGATGTACTTTAGAAATATTAAAAAGAACGCACTACTAAATAACTGACAGCTATCGTTCGATCAGTAATAGGCGAAGCGCAGGAGGGGATCGCGCGGCTTTCGCGAAAGTATTCACGCTTGTGATGTCTCTCTTTCTCTTTATTGCTGGCTCTCTGTATAGCGCGCGATTCTTGCCCGTTCAACCTGTTGACGCCGCAGCCGAGCTCGCCGCCTAATAGGCGTAGGTCAATTGATCTTGATAGACGCGTCAGACGTCAGTCATGCTGGCAGAAGAGACTTTCTCATCAGAGACTCGAAGAGAGAGAGAGAGAGAGAGAGAGAGAGAGAGAAAGAGAACATAAAGGGGAGAGGGAGACGAGTCATTGCACGCTGAGATCTGAATTTTATATATATACATATATATATAAAAGTAATGATGTAACTAATCTGTCTGATCGAACTTGCCGTTTCCACTGCGAGAGAGCGCATGTTGGCAACGATAGTCATCGGCCTGCGCTCGCCGAGCGCGTTTATACGATCCCTCGATTCCTCGCACTCGTACACATTAGTTTCTCCCCTCCACTCGAGCGCTCGCCTACGTACAAAGATACAGATCGCGGCAAATTTCGTTTTAACAAAAAGACTCCCTCCCCCCCCCTCCCCGAGCGACCCCCGTACGCGAGATTACGTTCGCGCGCCATTTGTACTTTACGCGCGTCGTGGAGAGCTCTTTTACATTATACAGTATTATGATACGTGGAAATATTAGTCGGGAAATTTTTAGTCTGGTTTATAATGTAATGGGAGTTTAATATTTCCGTGGCTTAATGAGAGATAGAGGAAGGTGCGCTGAGGGGGGGGGGGACGAAAAATTAAGGCGAAAATCTATATTATCTGTCGCTATAAATATGGCTACTATATTCGTCGTGCGGCACTTTTAACGAGATAAGAGAACGAGGCAGAGAGCTCTCCTATTATATTCCGGTGAGCGGCGTCGTGGCTCTGTTGAAAGCTTTCGTTATGATACATTGTGCGTACCCCAGTTGTGCATGTATATATATATATATATGTGTGTGTGTGTGTGTGTGTGCATACATACATACGTGTATATTCACAGCCGAGTGCTAAATGGCTGTAATAGCCGAACACATTAGCTGCTTTGCTGCCACACGTATTAGTGCCTCTCTTTCAACATGGAGGCATAATACACATTTGATATACGGGGATATATAATAGCTCTTTCGACTAAAAATCTACTCTACTTTCTCTCTCTCTCTCTCTCTCTCTCTCTCTCTCTCTCTCTCTCTCTATCATGCGAGCTAGTCAGCCAGCTAGAATAGCAATTCGTGCGCGACCATTAATTTCACCTTCGAATTGATAATGTATGTACAACGTTGCCACGCTGTTTATATTTTCTACCGAACCAAACCGTATACGCAATAGAATAGTTATTTGAGCAATTAGCGTAACGCTTTCAGCGGTGGCGAACACGCGTCCCAGTTGGCGCGCAATCCGCTGGCCAAAGAAAGTTCTTTCGCGGCGCGGAATTATATCGGCGGAAAACCAGGCAGAAAGAGATGGGGGGAAAAGACCGTCGTGACACGTGCGCGTCTTTGCGCGCGTCTGCGCGTATTTTTTTTTTTTTTTTTTTTTTTATTTTAATAGAAGTTCGCGCGAAAAACGTAAACATATACGGTCGCCGCGTAGTTGCAGCTGCAGGGGCAGCAGAGCGTCGAGTAGTTTTTTCGAACGGGCCAAGCCGCTGCATAAGCGCTCGTGCACGCGCACACACGCACATGGTACGGTTAGTCTATATATATATATATATATATATATATATATATATATATATATACATAATGCATGTAAGTGCGCGCGACAGCAGCGCTAGTGTATAAATAATGCGCGCGGAGTCCGAGTTGCTATATATAGTAGGCCTCGCATAGAGAGCCAAAATAAATATATATTACACACGCTAAATATATATGGAATACCGTGGCTTCGTTTATATCAATCACCGATGTATATTATACGCCGTGTAATTAAGCGCGCCCGAGCTCGAGGCCTCCGCGACTGATGTAATGGCTCGATTGTTCCCCTATATATTACAATGCCCGCGTGTCGTATAGACCTCGAAAATCATACGTATGTATGCGTGTATATTGGATTCCGTGTAAAAGTACTGACTGGATATATATATATATATATATATATATATATACTTAAGTATAGGTCGAAAACGTATATATAAGGCGGCCCTTATACTATTGGACTCACAGGACATATATATACACACTAGGTTGGGCGCTCGATCGCCCAGTTCGGGGCGTGACGATCCGGTGGTGTTTCTCTTCCTCGAGTGCTCCTGCATTAATAACGACGATCGCGATTATTGCATACATATATACTGTTTGCGAGTGTGTAGAAAACTCGCGCGTTTTCGAATAAATAAATAATTGGCTTTGAGCCCGCCTCAGAAAAGCAGCACGATTATCGTATAATCTAGTGCGCGAAATTAAAAGAGTAAAGAGAGAGAGAGAGAGATAAACTAACGTTTCATTTTTATTTCAGTACATTATATATATATAGACAGTCCGTGACCCTGAAAACTTTCTCTCTCCTTCTCTGTCTCTTTTTTTTCTCTTTCTCCCACTCTTGCCTCGGTATTGATATAGGCACAAAAATCGAGTTCTAAGGCGTGGGACCGAAAATACTGTTGCATAAGCCTCGTTCCTCTTTTATCCGAATCTAATCTTTACGGATAAGTAATCTTTATGTGTATATACATAAGCACGCGCGCATCTATAACAGTACGCAGGCATGCGCGTCCTCAAAAAAAAAAAAAAAAAAAAAAAAAAAAAACCATCAACCAACGCGTCTAATCACCCTTGAAAGCTTCGCTATACGGGCGCGAGAAAATTCCATCATACCAATGAGAGGTAAAACAAAAATTTTACTTATCTCCGAAGGACGCCCCGAAAACGCATCTCTCGCGGACTCTCTTACGATTTATGGACATTGCCCATCCATGCACCTGTCGATACTCTCAGTATTAAAAGTAGACCGTAAGAGCGGCGACAACGACAACATCAACAACAGTAACGAACAACGCCAAAAAATAATATTGCCGTAACGTATATGCCGAGCGTTGTATTATATACGAGGAAAAAGTGCGCGACAAACCGAGGCGAAATTTCGGTCGCCCGACACGGTGCGCGGCTCCATATAGATATATACGATATATATGTATATACCTTCTAGAGCCTGGAACCCTCTTGCGTCCGAGCTCCTCGCTCTGGTTCGACGACCAATTTTCACTTTCATTGCATCTGATACGTCACGGCTCATTGATTCGATTCTTTGGCGAAACAAGTGCGGGAGTAATATATACTCCTCGGGGATATCTATGTGTGTAGGTGCATTCATAACCGATGAATATCGGACTAAGCGCGTGCTTAATTATCTATGAATATACCGATTGTGTACGGAGCGCGACGAAATTGAATCGGAGCTTAACGAAAAATACGTCCCATACATCATTTTACCAAAACTTGTACACAGTTTTATCAATGTTCGAAAGAAAAAAAAAGAGTCAATCGAGGAAAAATGAGAGAACGAGAACGCGCGCGGCTTCTACGCCATTCAATAAGAACGTCAGAAATAAATTAGCGCTTCGCCCGATCGGTATGATGCGACTCGACGTGAGAGAGAGAAAGGGAGAGAGAGAGAGAGAGAGAGAGAGAGAGAGAGAGAGCGGATTTTTCCTCCGATATCTTGCTATATAACCCGGGCGTCTATCCCCACCTCCCGAGCTTCCTTTCCACTCCTCGACTCCCATTATATATTATCTCTTTCACCGCGCGCCATCGCTGACGATGCGCGCGAGCGCGCTGAGCTCTCTCGGCTGTGCTCAAGGTCGAAGAGCCCCGCGCGGTCTATTACATTATATGCCCAAGCGCGGAGAGAGGCGCGCTCTCGGCGTCGCGCGACGAGCGCCCAAGATGTATATATATATATATGCGTGCGTCGCTCGTTGTCGCGGCTGAAATATTCTAAAACTCGCCGCGCTCGCCGAGAGATACGAGGCGAGCGATACGAGGTGACCGGTACTGTCGCCGTTCTTCCTTTCGAAAATCGAACTGCCAGCCCAACGTAAAGTTCAATTATTTGAAAATTTCAGATTCGTTCTAGTAAGTTTGGTGTAATTGCTACGCGCTTAAAGCGGAGACGTTCACATAACGTACAAGTGAAAATGTACAACAAGTGAATAATTATTTTTAAAATAATCCGAGAAAGTTCGCGTATGTCATGAGTGCGCCTAAGCGAGGGGGGGGAAATTGTTTAAAAAAAGACACCTTACGTGCCGGAAACAATGTCGATATCGCCTGCATAACAAAAAGACATTTACACTGACTAGAAGCACATCTTCATAAATATTAATCCAAAGATTGGGTGTGTCGCTTCCAATACGTTCCCAGTATGAATAATGCGCTTGCTTCGAGATAATATTCGAAAAATGTAGATTACCTCCTGGTGATCGGTGATAGATAACTGAAAATGTTATATTATTGTCATGCACAAAAAGTAAACTATTCATCGAAAACTTTACTGATGCTTTTTTGTGCTCGTTCTATATTTATTTACTATTCGAATGCATGCCCATTTATTGATATGTACAATCAAATTAAATTGCAATGAATAAGTTTCTAATTTCTAATTTCTATCGTTGGATTTCAGAGAGTACGTAAGGGATGCAGGAATTTACAAAGTGTTTTTTATCCGTATAAAATTAAAGTTAGCGAAAAAAAATAAGATAAAAAAAGCCCGATAATAGACAATTGTAATTCTATAACAGAGTTCGCAGACACGTCGGAATACGCTGTCGCCGCGGCCGCGATAAGCAAAAAAGTCCGAACCGACACTCGCGCCCCTGAAATAATATGGATATTTCTGTATAAATATATCTGCAGGAAAATCGTAATTTTATTGTTTGCCAAACCCACGGAAGAGGGAATCATTGCTCGCGCGTACGCGAGAATTTAAATACAATGGGCGGGTATGAGGGTGAGAGGTTATATATCTATATATATACGTATAGCGGAAGGCGAGAATGGGGAATAAGTAAAAATTCGTGCATTATTCTAATTGAGGCGTAGACGCGAGATAGAGATCTGCGATGCTCCAATTCGGGGAGATTCCACGTACGCGGGCCGAATGCGCGCGTAATGAGACTCGCCTTGCTGCATTTTCTCCCTTTGCGGACTGAAATAAAAGCGGGTAAAAAAGGGAGAGCGTAACTTTAAGCGTTCCCGCGTTAATGAAACTAATGATTCTAAATTAACGTCCCTGATTTACGTATAGTTTAAATGGAATTAACATAAAGAATGTGTAATGTACAATTGTAAACGTTACGATATAGTTCGATTATAAATGCAAATGGAGAGCCGGATAGCAAATACCTCATCGAAATATAACGTTCAATTTCACTTAAGATTCGTTTTAAAATCCGTAAGTGATAATAAACGCACAATTGACTTATGAATATAATCTTTCACTTTTTAAAAAGCTTTACAAATACAATCAATATCCAGTCCAGTTGGTCTTTCGTAGTAGTCGACGTGGGTCTCATTTTCTAATCAAAATGTTCGAACTGAAAATGCTTCTGGGGGTTTCTGAAATTTTTAACAATGGCCTCATAATGCTCCGTGACGTTAAATTCTAAAGATTTTTTAAGAAATTTCACACGCTTCATTTGATAACTTATATCAAATTTTTTTTGGCGTTTCTAAAAATGGCCGTAAAAATTTAAAAGCTTCCTTCCTACGGCTAGTAGGATACTTCTAAATTAACAGTGGCAGCGAGCCCGTAAGCTCCACCGCCGACAATTGAAATATCCCAGGCCCCCTCGGTATAATCCATAAAATCCACGCTATAATCGGTGCCTCTCCCCGTCTGCCCGCCCGTTTCGCAGAAACGCTCCGCGGCCGACATCGCCGCGCGCATCGATCCAGATCGCGATAGCCAGTATCGCGCAGCAGCGCAGTTCGCTCCTCCCGCTGCCGGCCGCCGTAAAAACCTTCTCGAAGTGGTCTTAGACGATAATCGGGGAGAGGCTCGCGCTGTCGGGCGCAACGCAACGCAACACGCTTGATAATGGCGCGCGGACCCCCGGGCCGTGTGCGAAAGAATGCGCACGAACAACCGTTGTCGCTCCGTGTGTGTGTGTGTGTTCGGGCGCGCGCCCGCGTGTGCGCGTGTGTATGTAGATAGTGTGCATATGAGAGAGGGGAGAGAAAGAGAGGAACTTTAGGACGGGAAGGCCAGTCCCGGCCTTTTCCCAACGTTTAGCACGCGCGGACCGCGGCTAGAAAGGAAGGAAAGTCAAACAGAAGACGCAAAAGGAAAGGTGCGGGTCTCTCCGGTGCTCAGTTATATATATATATATATATATATATATATATATATATATATATATATATATATTATATACCCAGTGCGTACGTAGGCACACAATACCATACACCGGTATATAAGGCGACGACGGCACTCAGTCCGTACCGCGCTGACCTATTTGTGAAATGCGCTGCCCGCTCTGCCTATATAGCTGTTGCCACACGCCGTGCCGCCGTGGCGGGCGTCGCGACGACCGATGCGCGGCGCGGCGGCTGCCGTGCGGTGTACAAGTAGTATAAGTAGCGTATATACTTGCGACATTCGTGCGCGCACTCCCGCTCACCGAACCAGTACACACGTAATATCATATATATATATATATATATATATATATATATATATATATACATATATATATATGTATGTGTGTGTGTGTGTGTGGTGTGGGTGGGTGATGGTGTGCGTGTGTGTGTGGCTCAGAATTTCGGCGAAACCGAAGGTCCCCGCCCTCGATTTTTAGCTCGCGCGCCCGCGCGGTACTTGACAAAGGGGCCGTGACGGGGTCCGAGTTTATTGCGCCAGCTATACCAACCCATCGTGAGGCTTTCGCGCGATTTCTACCTATATATATATATATATATATATATATATATATATATATATATATATGTAACTAGCCGCCTATATATATATATACAAATAATATTCTGGGAGAGTTTCCACGACGCGGGTTCCCGCGGACCAGGGCTCTTCGATTAGAGTCCGCGGCCGAACGTAAAAACGACGTAGCAGTATTCTATAGAGCTGTATATATAGGGGCGAACGAGAGGCGAGGGCAAATTATGCACGAGCGCGCTGGCTTTCGAAAGCTGGAGGTACCGCCGCCGCCACGATGCGTTTAGACTTCCTAGTTTCTCGGGTTCGGATCAAGAAGGTATATATATATATATATATATATATATATATATAGGCATGGGGAGGGAAAAAATAAGCTACGGCCCGACGGTCGGGATTCCGCGGACGCGGCCACCGCCGCAACGCCCGTCTTCCCATAGGGCTGCTTGGGATAGGACGCGGACTGTAAAACAATCGTATAATAACGGCTTAACGATCGGCCGCGAGAGAAGAGGGTTGCTCGAGAAGGAGAGAGAGAGAGAGAGAAACTTCGTGTGGCGGACGGTAACCGCCTCTATACGGCATTTACACGGTTCTCGAACACGGTGCAAGCCCGCGTCCGAAACAACCGGAAGCGCGCGCGGAAACTCCCCTGTCCTATATATCTATACCAGTGTGGCTCGCGCGGACTGCGTTCGAAAAAAAAAAGTCCAGCCGTTTACGCGCCTTTGTTATATAAAATAAAGCTCGGGACGAACCTGCTTTTTATTCCTCGTGCGCAAGGGCATCAGGCTTCCATCATTTTTCCTCTCCCTGCTTATTACGAGTATACAGTAACTCTTTCTTCTCTCACGGGTAAACGAAGCGTGCAGCTTTAATATCTTACGAAGAAAATATAATTCGCCCTCTATATATAGGCGAGTGCCTTCACGAAGAGCGCTCCGAGCGATGCAACGCGCGCCAGGCAGCTTTGTGTGCACAGTGGTATCGGTCACAGACCTTTGTCTCTCTATCTCTCTCTCTCTCTCTCTCTCTCTCTCTCTCTCTCTCTCTCTCTCCTCTCTCTCTGTCACTCTCTCGACGCATTTCGAACGCTTATATTATCGCGCGCGCAACGGGCAATGGCTTTGGCGCAGGGACTGATTTTTCTTATCCCATATACCTACATATTTAAATATATATCTCTGCATGTGTCAGTGTAGATATATGTGGGTGTATATATATATATATATATATATATATATATATATATATATGCACCAAGTTGGCGGAAGTTCCTCGACAGAGTATAAAGTGATTACCAAGTGTGCAGCGCGCGAGCGATTCTTGCCGCGCACTGGGTCGCGAGATGTATGCACTGCCATGCATATGAAGCTTTACTCGACGCGCGCGCACCAGCTGTATCAATATCTTCTCGCACAGTAATATATATATATAGTCATTTTTTAGCCAAGTCCTAAATTCCAATGTAGCGAATGTATATATATTATATAGATGCGGCCCAAAAATGGGAACAAAAGAGAACTCGATCTATTCCCATAAATTCTGGCATTTTCTCCGATTGTGACCGTTTGGAACAAAATCGCAAAAAGGATGTAATATATATATAGAACTTTTGCAAGCGTGTAAAAAACACAAAAGACGAAACCACTATTAGACGGGACAATCTGTACTGTCAATACCCTCTTCCTTTCTTTCCAGCTCCGAGGTAAAAAAAAATACGAGCGGGAGCCGCGAAAGAAAGGGCGAGGGAAATATAATATAAAGGAAGAACGCATTACTGCCTGCCCGTCTCTGTGTGCGAATGGAATGAAAGCACGTGAATTCATCGGACAAGCAAAAAAAGCAGAATAGGATGGTCTCTATGTGATGAGAGATGATTATTGCTCTTTCTTCTTCTAACTGTCAATATATTTAATTAGTTACAGTTCAGTCGGCTTTTTCGGTCATAATTCCAGTTTCGGTGATTCGTATAAAAAATAGGATACTTATTAGCAAGTTCTGGTGGTTCGCAACAACGTGTTGCTATAGGCTATCCAAAAAAAATTCTCGAATGCAATTTAACATCTCTTATTTCTGAAAGATACTTTTTGGTAGATTTGCTCGTAGGAACAATACCTTGCAATGAAATAGGTCAGCACAACAATGAAAGGCTGTTACTGATTAACAAATTATATATGAAACTTTGATACGATGTTATGTAGCTATGAAAGAAAAAATTTAAACATGTACTAAATTGTACTAATTATTAAAATATTTTTACAAATCGATTGTGCAAAAAGTTCGTTACAATCTAACGCTGCAAACTTGAGACTCGTATTTTAATTAAATTTTCTGTAACGGAATATTCTAACAATTCCTTTTGGGAATTGGAAGAGTAACCTCGAGATCTCATGACTAACGTACTCGTAATTGGTACTGTTCTGAAACTCATAAGGTACAACCGGATACACCTAAGACTCAAGTTCAGTATGTCTTTTGGATTTGATATGTAACTTCCATGGGCAAGTGGTGCAACTGTTAAAGCAATTCATTCGCTGTTGAAACCGAGGCTAAATTTGAAATAAGTTACTATACCAATTTACGAGTACTTCACATCTGACCTTGCTATCACCAAAATCGTAATACGTGCATAATATACGGCCGCGAGCAACTCCTATATCATTCTCTAATTGTACACTGCAGTGGCGTGTCTGTATATTCGAATTGAAATATTCAATGTGTATATTAGCGTAAGTCATAGAATGCAAATTGTTCAGTTTTTAAAAATCCGCCAGTTAATCTACTAATATCCATCCACCTATCTCCTCGACCCGGCAGCGCCCCGTCAACTATCGCCATGGGAAACGATCCCGAGCTTTTATGAACACGGAGCTGCGTTCTGGCTCGCGCGCTGACTGGTTGCCTTTTGTCTACAATGCATTACGGTCTGTTACGAGCTTTGATGGTTCTGGACGCGAGCCAACGTTTTCAGCGCGGTTGATAGCCCGAAGAGAGCTCCACGCACGGCGCGCTCCTCTCACGAATCGTCCGTAGAAGAGGGAACTCTGCCTATACGTATGCGGGCTCTTCTCGAGCCATTATATATAGATGTACGGCGCACGCATAAAACGTGGTACACGGCGCGCGCGCGCGCGCGTGTGTGTGTGTGTGTGTGTGTGTGCATATAGACAGAATACGCGCGTGCCTCGGAGTCTGGCAAGCCGTGCCGGGTTTAGTTTAGCTTGGCGCCGCCGCAGCGAGCATTTTCCCGAGCGCGTTTTCGTGCCTCGAGCAGCTTACGTGACCGAGGGTCTGCTCCGCCCGCTTTATCCGATCGCCCTCCCCTCGGCGCGTGCGCCCTCCGAGCTCCATTCGCGTGACGACAGCGCGCGTGTTGCGCGTGAGCGCGCATTAGCCCGACGCACTTTCGGCGATCTATCTGCCGTTGCTGAATCCACATGCTTCTAGAACGAGCCGCCGATCTAGCCTCGCGAAAACGAGGCTATCCCGCGCGTTACTCTCCCCCCCCCCCTCCCTCCTGTACTGCCACCGAGAACGCCGTAAGACGGCGTTATTTTTCCCGGAAACGGAGGTAGGGTCAAGGAGGGAACGACGTTGCGAATCGCGCCCAAAAGCTCGAGGTGCTGGGTGCATATTCGCCAGGCGCGGTTTCATTACTGGGCCGTAAAGCACAACGGAATTGTGCCGCGCGAATTTACGATTACGACGCCGTACTCCCTCTAACCTCCCTCTCCCCTCTCTCTCTCTCTCTCTCTCTCTCTCTCTCTCTCTCTCTCTCTCTCTGTCTCCCTCTTGCCATCCCTCGTTTGTTGTAAATCCGCCTTGGGACCGGCGTCTGTTCTTCTGCGCGGTCTTCTCTTTCTCTATATACATAACTACGTCGTTGCCTGCCCGTCGCTGCGGTTCACGCGCCCCGTGCGCTCCGCGGTTTTCTCCCTCGGCTGTCCTCCCTCAAAAGGTCCCCCCGACGACGCGACGCGACATCCGGACGCCACCGCACGGGCTGCCGCACCGCGGGAAAGAAGTTCTCGAGCGACGGGGGCGGAGAGAGAGAGAGAGAGAGAGACAGAGAATCCAACGGGTCGACCCGACCATCTGGAATGGAACTCGGCTTGGGGACGAGAGAGGAGGCTGCACCGCCGACGTTAGACAGTTTCGGTCGGTTCGCGCAGCTCGCCTCGGCTCGTCAACGCGCAGACGCACAAATAAACCGCCACTGCCGCGCGAGCTCGGCCCGCGAACGGCACTTGGCCGTGTTAAGGCTATACACGCGGCTTTTACCGCTCCCTCTTTATATATGTTTATATATATATATATATAGATCATATGGCCAGCCGGTCGCTTGGTAAAATAAATGATTTTTGCCACGTGAACTAACACTTCGTGATTCAGTATGTGGAGGATCGATGGGGCCCGTCCTTCGCTCGAGGGCAAATACAGCACACGTTGGACTAACTTCCCACGAGATTTTTGCTACGCAGAAAGAAATACTTTGGGGATGACGAATTTTTCATGGGGCCAATATACCTCTATAAGAGGCAATCTTAACCGAATAAAAAAATAACTTTTTTGCTAAAATATAATCGTTTAAGTCTTAAGTTAACTGTTACAGCTCGAAATGAATTCTACCGTTACCATCATATACTTCTCAAAGTAAGAATAACATAAAATCCTTTTTTAGGTCAGTCTTAGTTGTTCGTTTAATAAAAATTTCTCTTAAGCAACGTCGCCCAAAATCTGATTTGCTACGCTTTTCGGGCTAAAATGTAAGTCACCCAATGGGAAAATGTCTTGATCGAATTTTTACAATTTGAACATATTACAACTTGTTCCCTTGAATTACCTACGCACAATACACCGACTGGTAGAAAGAGTTGCATCGAAATCTGAGAGAGCTTTGTCTTTGATAAAAACAAAATTATGTTACGTTTTTGTTAATACCGGGCAAAAAAAAAAAAGATATTTAGTTTTAAACGCCAAGGTATTATATACGCTCGGGGGCTCTATTATCTATGGTAAAGAAAGAAAACGAACGCGTCAGCAAAAATGAAAGAGAAGCCCGCGGGAAAGGAGAAATAAAAGCAGAAAGAAAAAGTAAGAGGTAAAGAAGCAGCCGCGTCCCTGCGCGCGCGCGCGCGCGTCTGCGTCAGCTGAGCAAGAAGAGGCTCAGCGCGTCCTCTTATAATATGCAAAGCTTATATAGTCTATGCGTTATCTGGTTTCACTTAAGCTCTCGCGGCTACGATTCGCTTATATATAATATAATATAATATATATATATATATATATATATAAACTAATGGCAACACAGATTATACCAGCGCGAAACTCGAGAACGATCGCGCGAGCGCAGACACGGGAGAAAAATACGAGGAGCATAATATAATATTGTAGATCGGTAGAGCACAGCGCGCACGTGAGGAACCAGCTAACTGGATGTGTGTGCGTGTGTGTATTGGTGTTTGTGTGCATTATAAGGACGTGAGAAAAAAGTTCAGTAGGATATACGGGACGATAGAAGGATCGCGGCGGCGAAGATCGGCAACCGAGCTGAATTTCTCGAGCCGTAAGCAAAGCTCTCTATCCACTGCCCGTTTATTTTTATTCATTCGTTAAAATAAAGACGATCCTCTCGGTCGAAGAGGCGTCGCAGCTGCGTGGTTTTGGACGAGAATTCATGTTATATTACGTGGAGCAAGAAAATTTTTCACTCCGATTGGAGACGCGTTTTATAAGACGCGCCGACACCGCGGCTCGAACGGTTATATTATATCAAAAGTATACAGGTATGCAAGTATAACGCCAAGAGTATAGAAGCGTGAAAGGGACTCAACGTGTATATCCATGCTTTTTACGGTGCCTATCCTATGTACGTATAATACAGCAGGAAGATATTTTTCAAACGTTCGAAACGCGTTTATACGTAGTATATATAAAAGTCTCTCTCTCTCTCTCTCTCTCTCTCTCCCTCGACGGCCCCGCCCGCGGTGCTACATAGCGTGCCATTCACTTTTCCTATATATATATCGCGCTCTGTTCAGGCGACAGTCCCCGAAATTTTTGGTATACTATAAGCGCCTAGGACCGAGCAGCAGCGTTCATGGCACCGCACCGGGTACCCGCGGCCACGGATTACATACAAAAGAAAAACTGCTGAAGAAGCAAATCGCCTCCGCTAAAGGTCCTTTTTTTTTTTTTTATTTTGAACTCTGTCCATTTTCGTTGCTCGTCACCGCGTGGAGGGGGCTTTAACTATAGTCAACCTCGCCTAATAGTTCCATGTTCAGGATCGGGCCGAATTTTTCGTGCCCCATAACCGGGATACCTGCTCGGCATTGTACATTGTCTTATATACAGGTCTCTTTATATGCATCGTGTGTAAAATTGAAATTTCGAGAGGCTCTCGCAACGAGGCGTGCTTACGCAACGAGAACATGCTTCGAAAATCTTTCCTTTTTCTTTTCTCTATCCACAGGAAGGTGTTCGATATATTTCTCGATGTGGAGTAAAAGGAGCCGCCGTAATTGCAACCGAGGACTCTCGGAATAGCCACGCCCATGGAAATATCGTCGATAATTCGCCCACTTTCTATATTTATATATATATATATATATATATATATATATATATATATATATACGTGTGTGTGTGTGTGTGTGTGAGATAGAAAGAAAAAATTTCAATACAGAAAATCGCTAGCAAATAATTAAATCCGTGGAAAAAAAAAACTTCTCTCACTCTATGCCCATACCGCGCACTACCCGAAGTTCAGTTTCAGAAACAACAAAAAAAAAAAACCAAAAAACCGGTCGTCGACGAGTTGTCACATGCCGCGTGTACTAGAAATGATCGCCGCGCACAGTTCATTATTCAACCGCTGTCTGGATTAATTGCTCTCGAGCGACCAGGCTCTTTCTTTCCAATGCGGATAAAAGCATGCCACTATTATATATATATATATATATATATATATATATATATATATATATATATATATATCTTACCATTTAACGGTAAAAAGTCAAATAATGTGCTCGTCGCCGTTCATCTTGTAGATAGGTATATCTATATCTCATCGCTCGTCTCGTCCTCTTTTATATACAATGTATACCTTTCTTGAAATAATTTTATCAGGCACGGAGCTTATCGGCTTATATTAGATGAGGGGGGGGGGGAGAGAAAAAGCATCGCGCGCGAAGAGGTGCAATATTGCATATGTATATACAGCATGCGTTCCTCTCTTATCGTGGCTTCAGTAGTATAATCAGTTGTTGTTACAAGATAAAAGGAAGAGGGAGAGCTCGGCGCGGATTCTTGAAGGCGAGAGAAGGATGTACAATAATCGCGCGACGCATCGCCACGCCAACCGAGGAGGAGGAGGAGGAGGAGGACGAAAGCCGCTCGGTGTCGACTCCGTGCCCTCCTCCATCTCGATCGCAATAAAATTCTTTACCTTCTGTGAGTCGTATAATAATGAACGAGGGAGTAGAGATAGATAGGTAGAGAGAAAGAGAGGGGGAGAGAGGGGGTGGGGGGTCATTCGAAGGGTATAGGAAAAAGAATGTATGCGAATTGCAAGGATCCCTCTCCTTCATTTCTATTCGTCAATGCCGCGGCGGCTCCGAGTCTTTCGGTTTATATTTTTTATTATTATATATTTCCGTCCACGTTGCTGCAACGAACTCCCTCACACAAATGGCTATTTCGAATTATTCTTTCTGCTCTGGTCGTCTCTCCTCCTCTCCCTGCCCCTCGGTCTACCCACCCTCACTCTCTCTCTCTCTCTCTCTCTCTCTCTCTCTCTCTCTCTCTCTCTCTCTCTCTCTCTCACATTCTTGCTTATTTTTCATTTATACCCCCACATCATGTATACCTTTTCATCTTCGTTGATCTTCTCTATGCCTGTTCATCTTTGCGGATTGCATCTCGGGCACAATCGTCCCGCTTATAGATGAATATACCAGGATATATAAGAATATACAAGGAGCTCACGCGCGTGTATTATACATATGCGGGAGAGAAATCTACTCATTTCGTTCCCTCCCACTCTCTCTCTCTCTCTCCTGTCGCGCTCGCTTTCGTCGAGTTCTCTTTTTACTCCTTCTTCTCTTCCAGCTCAAATCGACGAGGTATATAAGGTTTCTATAAGCTACAAAAGAATTTATTAAAGGTATATTTTTTTTTTTTATTTCTCATTTATTCCATTTCTTTTTTTTCACCGAACAAACGCTCGTGCGTGCGTGCGTGCCTGCCTGCCCGTGCCCGTGCATATCTTTTTCGACGTCGGGTGCGCGCTCGGGCACGCCCTATACGCGTACGTAATAAAGAGGAAATGAAATTGGCGCGTTAACAAAAAAAAAAAAAAAAAAAAAAAAATGCACAACGGCTTTTGAGCCGCGTGTGCCGCAAGTATGCATAAATAGTGAAACGGAAGAACGTTGGTTTTTCGTAATTTCGGCCAGCTACACCTGTCGTACGGTCTGAGAGAGTTGGGGAGGGGGAACTGAACGCAAAAGTCTTTTAACCGCAGCGTCACGGGCGCACGGTGACACAAACTGCGAAACAACCTCGAAAAACTAAAAGGTCCTTCTTTGTTAATATATATTATATATATATATATATATATATATATATATATATACATTACATGATAAATATCACACACAGTTTGACCTCCCCCCACCTTTTTGTCTACCGCGCTCGCCGTTTGCTTCGCTCTCTCCACGGTGGCTGATCAACTGCGAATTTCACTTCTCGAAAACCACGCGAGGTCGGTCGCGATGTGAGGAAGGGGAGAAATGAACTCGAAATGCGCTCGGTTCGCGATTCGGTTAATTTTTTCGTAGCATCCGTCGTTAATATTCCTCCCGCGAAGAAATATTGCCGCGAAAATCCTCGAAAAATTAACGGGAAATAATTTAGCCGGCACGGCATTCCTCGTGGCCGTTCCGCCCGAGTCTTGTCCCGCGCCGGGACTCCTTTTGTGTCTGGGCAGCATACGCGCGCGCGCGCACACACACACACACACACGCACGCGCGCGCGCGCACACATATAATATAAAAATACAACGAAGGCCCCGTCGTGCGTGCGCGAGCGAGCGCGCTAAAGGCGCGCTATTAGCACTCGCCGCGTTGACACTTATATCGTAAAGATAAAGCCCGCGCGCGAGCGTGAAACGCGATGAGATTTTGAAAGTGGGTTTATTGCAGAAGAGTGCCTCGCCTCCCGATGGCTGTTTACGACGGGAAAAAGCACAAATGTAATGCTATATGTGTATTTGCGCCTTTGTGTCCACGTTAGTCGCGCAGATGTGCAAACTTTGGCGGACCGATATGGGCGTGTGTGATTTTTTTTTTTTTTTTTTTTTTTTTTTTTTTCGTTACTTTACGAGCATAGAAATGCCATGGAGACTCTCGGTGGCGTTATACTCGCGGTGGCTATGACGAGGGCAGATGCGTTTGTCAAATATGCGCGTGTTGTCTATGATAGTATTTGTGTGCAGGATGAACGGTGCCACGATGGTGTACGCGTAAAGTGATCGAGCGAGACGTTACAGTAGTCGAGAGAGCTCGATGGAAGAAATCGGATATAAATAAGTCAGTTCGGCGCGACGGCCTCCGCGCGAGAAGAAGCGGCTGGTGGTGAGGGACTATAAAATCTCCTGGGATAACTATGTAATCGATGATGGATGGGGTGCCTCTTAAAAGCATAGCGCGCTCGCCCCGGCGCTCCCTGAGCCGCTGAGCCGCGCAGCCTCGCGCGCGTGTATCCCGTGTCGGTCATGCAGGGGCAGCGATACACAACTTTTCCGCCCCTATTTTCCCTCTAGGTGCTCGTGCATAGATAGAGATAAATAGATATAGATAGATGTTGATTTATTTGCAGAGGATACAAAAGCTTAAAAACAGTCGTAAATATAACGTTACGCAACGCGGTGGATTTATTCAGTGTGCTACAATCGAGGCCAAAGTGTCCTAATATATTATCGTAGGAGGTGTATAAAGTACTTCGAGTAGAACAACTGCTAAGAGGAAGATATGACATTAATATAGTTTTAGAAATATCGCGGAGCGTATGGAAGGGGGCGGAGAAAAGTTTACTTGTTAAAAAGTAAAAAAAGTTCCCATCAGTTCATTGATCGGGAACTAAGAGATTCCTATAAATAATATGATAATTTTTTATATTCTTTGTTACAGTATTGTATATATAATATTGTATATTTCCAGTACTGGACACAATTATGGTAATTCTTACTAGGGACGTTTTCTTCGCGCCGCTATACAAACCATCGTGTATATAAAATTAGACCAGCTTTTTCGTTAAAACACCCAGACGCTTGGACTATAGTCTTTTAGAAAGATAGGCTCAAAAATACGCAACAGTTTAGTTAATATATAAAACGAACAATGATTATAGTTTGTATAAAAACGATAATTTATGAAAGCGCTATAATCATCATTGATCGAGATTTTGCTCCCGAGCTTGAGACCAATCAGCCTTTGCCACGAGAAATCGCACGGCTTCACCGCCGGGTGTGACTGTCCGATAGAGACGACCGAGGCCATATATCTTTAATTCTAATATTACGTTCTCAATACTTCTCTCTCTCTCTCTCTCTCTCTCTCTCTCTCTCTCTCTCTCTCTCTCTCGTATTCGCAGCACTTGGACCCTCGCTCGATAATACGTTTCGCGTTCGCCATGCGCGCAGCATTTTAAAAGCGTCTGCTCGTTTCTTCTTTCTTAACTCGCGCTTTATTTACCCGAGCTCCCGTGACCGCGAAAGCAGTGCTTTTGCTGAACCATTGCGTGGCAAAGAAAGGAAAAAGCAAAAAAAAAAAAAAAAGAAAAATGAACTCATTCCAGGCGAGAAACGAGGCCACCGCGCTCATTGTATATACGTCGGAGGATGGCAACGCGCTCGCGCGTCTCTCTCTCTCTCTCTCTTCCCCTGCCTGCGGATCGTCAACGCGCCGACTCCAAAACGGCGGATGCGCGGTCGAGTTATTGGCGCGAGACTGTGGCTGGGGCAAACGATCGGTATATCAGACCGATCGACCGAGCTTCTCTGCCACCATTCTTTACTTCCTCGTCTCCTTATAGCCCTCTGCCGGGCGGAAAATCATTTCCAATAAAGTGGAACAAATTGTTTCCGCGACGTGCGAGTGGACAAAGCAGCAGTACGTGCACACGCGTGTACCTACTGCTTCCTCCGACTCTTTCTCGTAACGAACGTGCTTTTCTTCCGTCTCAAGCTCGCCATTGCCATATGTATTTACATTAAATCTGCAACGACGTATATAAAATCAGTCCCGTTCTCTAAGAAATTGATATTATTGCGCAATAAAATGCCTTGCATACGCTCTCTTTTGAGATAATGAAATTTCTCTCCCCCCCCCCCACCACCCTCGTCGGCAATTGTGCAGAAAAACGACCCATTATCGCGACGATACGCGAACACGTCGGTTCTTTCAATTGTCACGTCGACGCACGCAATCTACAATACAGATGCGCGAAGCCGTATGTCAACAATGCGGCGAGCGAGCCTCCTCGCAGGAATGCCGACAATGAGAAAGATATTTCATAAAGAATTTGTCTTATTAATATATTACGAGGGGCGAGAGAGGCTGAGAGGCGCGCGCGCGCAAGCGGCAATTACCCAATGGCTCTTATATAGACGCGCGCGCGCGCGAAAGTCGATTGCGACTCCGCGCTCGCGCGACGTGTGGCTGCGAAGTGTAGTATAATCGTCGCTCTCGCTCTTGCGGAATTATTTCTCATACAATTGCATTAACATAAGTTCACATGATTTTGAGTAATATAATAATTCCGAGCTTAAGTAACGCTTTCAGGATTTTCCCCAACGCCTATAACTTTTCAACATATTATCTCTGCACATGTATATACCGGGAAACAGGGTCGTAAATAACAGCGAGCTTAAATGGATCGGCGGTCAATTTAGATTGCGCGCACCTATATGTGTGTGTATATATATATATATAGCCGATCGAGCTGTAGGGTGCGTAAAATCTTTAAATATATGATCTTCGTAAAATTTGTCAATTTATTAAATTTATTTTTAATTTTATGATGAGATCAACGTATATATATCCAGAGAGATTTGCTCATTTGATTATAAATTAACGAGAGGTGGAGACCCAAGGGGAAGGGGAGGAAGTCCAGTATTCCGCAGTACTTGGAAAGATATGGTGATCGTGGAAAATGATATAGCGTCTAGCGCGCGCGCGCGCGTGTGTGTGTGTGTGTGTGTGTGTGTGTGTGTGTGTATGTGTATGTGTATGTATGTGTACATGAATGCCCATGCACGTGTAATCCTTAGCCGCCGCGAGAGCGGATAAAGGGGCCGAGGGGGAGAACGCGGATCTCTCTCCGCGCGCCAGTGGCACTCGACGGCTATCCCGTGGCTATCCGGTAACGGTATAGACTGAAGGGCCTTCAATTGGCAGGCTCGTAAAGTTCGCGGACAAAGGAGAACAAAGGCCCCTAGATATCATTGGGTTTGCCCTGCGCGACAACTCTGTGCTTCCGACTTCTCTCTCACTCTCTCTCTCTCTCTCTCTCTCTCTCTCTCTCTCTCTCTCTCTCTCTCTCTCTCTCTCCCTCTCTCCACCATCTCTGGTATACGTATTTTTTGGCTGGATTATTATTTTTATGCATTGAAATAATAGAGAGAGGGGGGGAGGTAGGAGAGATTTCTCAGCGGCCAACAAAGACCCAACCCTTTTTGCAATAAAATCAGTACATACGTCGTTCTATGTATTCCTTTAGCCTTTTTTTTTTGTATACGTTCAATTCGAATTACACAATTTCCAAGCACACGTTACAAACGATCAATATGTACCGTATACACATATACGCATTTATGGGTCGCGTGTACAGATTGGACGCAACAAAATTTTCTCTCAGCTCCTTTTCCCTCTTTTCCGCTTGCTAGTTAAGAAAAATTATATATAGATGCATGTGAAGCTTACGAATATATATATATATATATATATATATATATATATATATATATATATATATATATAGCTGTATCAATCTCAGGACAGTGGATACATACGCGAAAGAAGTTTAACTCGCGAGCTCGTTTCGGAGCGCATCCAGTTCCGGAGCAGCAGCAGCAGCAACAGCAGCAGAAGGGGGTTAGGGACAGCTCGATCTTATTCCCGCGCGCCGGAAGAAAGGCCTACTAACACATTCTGCTCCTCGCTGAGGATATAGTACGCGAACGTGCGTCTAGCGAGGCAGAAGGGGGGAAGGGGGGACGAAGCTCGGAAAGAAGCTGGACTCTACCGCAGTACGGCAACCCGAGCCAATACGCGCATAATGCGCCCCCCCCCCTGACTCGTGCGCGCGGCGTACATTACCCGCGCCCGCGCACCGAGCCCCGCCATACACACGCGCGTGGCCAATGCGCGTGTACGCGCGCGCGCACCCGGGGAGAGCGCCGGACCTGCACCTCCTCGCCCGACGGCCGCGCCTCCGCGGCCAGGATACTTTCGCTGGTTTCACGGCCAACGGACGCGTTACGCGATGCTAAATAATACAGGCGCAACCGCCCTCGCGCGATTTCGCCCAAGCAGCGCGCGCGCGTCTACCTATGCATTGTGCACGCGCGTTCCTCCAGCGCTCGTACGTGCGTGCGCGCGTACCTTAACGACGGCTCGCCCATTCGTCTCGGACCCGATTCCCTTCTCCCGTGTCTTAACTATCCCCTTCTCGCGCTCTCGTTCTCCCTCTCTCTCGCTCTCTCTCTCTCTCTCTCTCTCTCTCTCTCTCCCTTTTCTCCCTGGAGACGCATCCGTGGGCAGGTTAGCAAGGCGAATTCCTCGCTCGCCCCGGCTCTCTCGCCGAGACGAGCCGGTGGCTAGTCGATCGAAACGGTCGACGACCTTATAAATATTTTCTTCCGCGGCCGGCACGAGGGAGAAAGATAGAGAGAGAGAGAGAGAGAGAGAGAGAGGGATAGAGGGATAGAGGAACATATATATATACGTATATATAGAAGCCGAGTACTCGCGGGAACGCCTCTCCTTGCGTTGCGCGCTTGCATGGAGCTTATTATAGACGTATAGAATCGCGCGGGAGAAAGAGAGCGCGAAAGATCGGCGAGCCGCGGGAGTGGGAACTCGCGCCTGCACCGCGCCGCGAGCCTCATCGATCTGATCTTGACCTCCATTCTCTAGTCCATATACATACACGTATTATATATAATACACAAACACATTATCTATCCGTACAATTCCGTGTCAAGCTCGGTATATAAAGCGCCGCGTGGCGCGCGGTCCCGGCTCCCGAAGATCGTGAAATGTAAAAAAAAAAAAAAAAAAAAAAACAACCAGATCCGTTATCTCGTTATACTTATATACATAAATGTGTAACTGTCCGACTTTTGAGGCGAGCGTGAAAGATAGCCGTCGTTGAATGAAGCTGTAATACGCTCGCCATCCAGTTCAATAATGATCTATCAAGGGGCTCGAACTTAATTTCTGAGCGAGAGATCGTTACAGCTTACGGGACAGTATCCGGATTCGAATTGCTCGAAGATAGATCTTTGCAGTTTATAGTTTTTCACTTATAATTAGTAAACATAACGGCCATAGAATTATATAGCTATCACTTAAATTAAAGAATCTTCATTGTTATTCTTGTGAAAATTGCAATAGTAGAATTATTTGATATCTTTTGCAATTTAATCATTAATTAGTTAATTATAAAATTCTAAGTCATTCAACTTTTATTATCTATTAGCTACCATGTCGCTTGCCTTATGACTATACGTTACCAACTATATGAATAGTGAAATTTTCATCTATATTACATAATTAAAGGTAGATTGAATAATATCTTCATAAACTCGCCTAAAAACTAACTATAATGAAATTATATTAAACCAGTTGATGTATAGTCTGCAGTTCTAAGAACCTATAAATTCAACGGTTGCCCTTCAATAATTGTTCCCACCTCCCCTGCAGCTCCTTTGAAAAACAAAGGCATGCATGGCAGTGTTCCTCGCGATTCTCAGCGAGGGCTCGAACTATTGTATAATACAGCATATAGCGAGTTCACTGGGAGCCTAGCCTCTCGATCATATATATGTATATATATATATATATATATATATATATATATATATATATATATATATACACGCGTAGATATTGGATGTCGTCGACACGCATTGAACATCCGCCGGAAGATGCCACCACCATATATACGCGCACCTATATGTATTCACCGCCGATACACGTAAGAACAATGCAAGCTCGTGCGGGACTCTCCCCGTTCCTTCGTTATTGTATACAGCTTTGTGCGGCTTTCTTACATCGAAAGAAGAAAAATAAAACAATAATAAAATAATGATAAACATAAAATAATAAGAAGAAACGAGCCTCCTCCTTTTCTTCCAGCCAGACGATAGTCAACCGCATCGCTGATTATATATACACACAGACACGCGCGCGCGCGCACACACACATATGAGAACATTCCGAATACTTTTTCTCCATTCTTCCGCGCGATTGCGATATCGAAAATCGCGCCACCTTCCCCTTCCACCCTCTATCGGGCAACCTTTTACGCATTTGCGCAATGAGAGAGCGAGGGACTATTACGAACGAATAGATTAAACGGGGATGATTAGACAATATGTCGCCAAGTTTGCCGACGGGAAAACAGGCGGGTGGAAGAGTCGACGACGCTGTCGAGGTCGCGCGGATCGCGATGCAGAAATTCGTTTTAGCGAAAGCTCTGACCTGAAATTCGCCATATGCGTCTATATATACATGCGTATGTATATATATACACTTACTTCCGAGAACTCGGCTGTGCGATATGACGTAT
The DNA here is from genome assembly GCA_018907035.1 of Sycobia sp. Sy_11. Classification (NCBI taxonomy): domain Eukaryota; kingdom Metazoa; phylum Arthropoda; class Insecta; order Hymenoptera; family Epichrysomallidae; genus Sycobia; species Sycobia sp. Sy_11. Next base: position 2,641,987 of record JACCIC010000035.1, on the reverse strand, counting down.
TATGAATTTTAAACAGTACGTGCCTTATTCCTCCGGAACACGGGTGCACATGCCCGAGCTTGAGTATTAGGTGTAAGCTCTCCCTTCCTCCACACACACACACACACATATATATATATATATATATATATATATATATATATATATATATATAGCGGTAAGCGAGAAGAGAAGAGAAAGAGAAAAGGATCAACGTGCTCGCGAATTCGAGTGGTTCTTGGCAGCAGTGTGGCGGCGACGGTTGTATAAAGAGTTCGCTGGGCTCATATATAACCGGATCAATTTGACGTATGAGGTGTGTGCGTATTCATGGATATATATATATATATATATATATATATATATATATATATATATATATAGAATTGCAAACGAACGATTAGGCGAACGTGACTTTTCGCTTACAACATACCGCCCCCCTCTCTCCTCCCACTCTATCACTGCTCTCTTTCTCTCTCTCTCTCTCTCTCCCTCCCTCTCTCTCTGTCTCTCTATCTCTATCTCTATTACATATGTGTACGTCGAAATTCGCACATCGACAAAACTAAATAAGCTCCCTATATATCGGTGCTTTCTCGCGCCGACGCGATTGAAACAATATATACTATTTTGAAACCTCTCTCTCTTTCTATATATATATATATATATATATATATATATATATATATATATATATATATATATATATACAGACAGACAGAGAGAAAGGAATCCGTCAAAAGAAATCCCATTCTGGTATCATTTCCGTTGAGCAACGCGAGCGAACGAGGGAAAGCAAATGCGCAAGCGGCTATCGTATTATATTGTATATACTTCACGCCCAATGTGCTAATTTCTTTAGCAACGTTGCGAGCAAAAGCTAAAGATCCATGTAGACACAAGCGGTATGATAATAACGCGGCAATACACACGCAAAATACATATCGCGAGGAATTTAGACGACGAGGCCTCATCTCCCCGCTCGTATGCGAACTTCAAAGCGAGCATTGCGTGCTCGAGTCGCGTGGCCTCGGACCATTTGCGCGGCCATTCCGCGACCGCGCAGACGGCGTAAATTTACAACGAGGTAAAAAGTAGGACTATTGTAATTTTAAACTGCCGTGGAACCTTGGTGTCCGACAATCGTAATGGTCCTTGTTTATAGGCTATACGCATCCGCGTACAAAACGTGCAATGGTCACAAATGTTTGCAGGGACAAATATGACCCACTCTCGGCGGGTTCCTGAGTAAACATATACATCATATAGATATAGGTCTTTTTTGTAGCCATTGCACGTTTCATGTGGGAGGAAGGCAAGATCCGAGCATTCGAACTATTTAAAGTACCGTTTGAAAAATCCGGATATCCGTTCGAATTGTAAAATAATGGATTGAATTTGATTAGTTTGTATATTTGCGAGTTAATATATTCAATCATTTAACTACCCAGATAGAGAGATATATTAATATCTGTCGACTTCAATATCAAATGTATATGAGACACTGGCCGGGGAAAAAATGTATAATATTATCTAAGTATAAATTAATGTAATTGAAACACAAATACTTGTAATTTATTTTTTCTAATTGTTGCATATTTAGATCGACGAACATTTTCTGAGCAGGTGTTCGAAGATTCGACTGTCTCGGTGGTCCAGATAGTGAGAAAATTTGTATAGAGCGCTTCGAACAAAAGTGAAAATATTCAGAAGCTCCAGCTACATTTGAGCCCGAGATTAGGGCTTCTGATGCGAATCTCTGCGGATTTTCTCCACCCAAAGCACGATCATTCCCTCTCAAGCTTCCACGGATATTTTTTCGTTCGCTGACCCGCGGAGCCACGCCACTAATACAAATAAATCTCTCCGTATGGACGTGCGGATGTTGCCGTGATGCAGAGGTGGCACCGCGCAACTCATATATAAATGTATATATATATATATCGTTCTCCCGATGCCCTTACGCGCGTCGACGCCTTCACATTTATATATACGCCTATACGAGCGTCAACGAGCTCGGGCGCGCGCCCCTCCACCGCCTCTTCTTCCTCCTTCTACTCTCCCCACCCTGTTTATCTATGTCTTCCTTTCACTCGGCGCGGCGACCGGCCCTCTCTTTCTCCGTCTAGTCGTCCTCTCCTCGTCAGCCAGTATACAGCCGCCGGTAATACGTGCACGCGCGCGCGCGCGGCAACGGCGGCGATGGTCTCCTCTCTTTTCGCTCCCTCCTCTGCCTCCCGCCCCACCTCGCCCTCCTACTTCACGACGCAACTCCTCTCTCTCTCTCTCTCTCCCTCTCTCTCTCTCCCCTCGCACCGAGCCGCGCATCCGTATAAGCCGCGCCACCGCTGCACCGAGTATCGCCGCTGGTGCACACGAGTATCAGTGGGCCGAGCCGCGGGCGAAGGATAACTCTCGCCTCTCTCTCTCTCTCTCTCTCTCTCTCTCTCTCTCTCTCTCTCTCTCTATATATATATATATATATATATATATATATATATATATGTATGTATGTATGTATATACGTAATATGCAAGATTTGCACGCGTATGCGAGTGGAGCCGCGAGAGGAGGAGGAGGAGGAGGAGGAGGAGCGGTGGCCGCGGCGCGGCGAGAGGGATGAGGAAAGAAAGAAAGAGGCAGGCGAGCTGCGTTGCACTGCTGCAGCAGCTGCAGGCGGCTCTCGTCTCTCGGCTCTCGGCTCTACGCCAGACAAGGTCATGGTTAGAGCGCGCCCGAGCGCGCGACGTCAACTATTCGCGCCGCGCGGTGCAGTGGCAGTATATAATGTATATATATAGGAGCTGATGTAGCGCGCGAGACAGAAAGAGGTGTGGATATATATATATATATATATATATATATATATATACATATATGTATCTATCTATGTATGCATGTATATACGGGAGGATTCGCGAGTGAATGTGCGAAACGGAGGCGCGTGCTGCGACACGCGGCCATCTTGGGAAGAGAATGCACTTAGCTCGATCGCGACTTACACCGAGTTACGTATATATGGATAGTCGCGTAGTTATTCTCTGCAACTGACCGTGCAGTATATAGGCGCACTTCGGGAGGTGCGCGTAAGTGGCTATTATAGGGCGATTATTGGCACCGCAGCAGTTCTGGCTTGCCATACACACAAAGCACTGGCTCTCGGGTACTCATCACGGCTCTACTTATTGTACTGGCTTCATCTTCACTCCCCTCTCCCTGCCTTAAATACCGTGTGGGTGAGCGTGTGTGTGTGTGCGCGTGTTTGTCAGCGCGCGCGCGCGCGCATCCAAAACACGGACGACTCATGACTGCTCATCACCCTGCGCTGTTCACGTGAGTTATAAAAAGCTTGCACGAATAATGCACCGTCGAGCATCAATATTATAATAAATATCTCGCGGCTCGAAAGATTATATTGAGGTTTGAAAATGGCTTTCTCTCTTTCTTACTTAGTGTATGTAGGCTCCTTGCTTGAAAAATTATTTTTAATTTATCGACCTGTTGTTAAGGAACAAACAGAACATTCATAAGCATTTTATGTAACGTTTACGCAGGACTGGCATTTTTATGTATATATAAAATTTAAGGTTTTATTTTTATACACATTTATATAACGAGATATGGCAGAAAAACCAGGAATTTCTCAGCGCTTGTCTCTGTTCCAGATAGCATTATTGCTGCACTGTTTCTTTGTATTATGCTATATAAAAAAAAAAAAGTCTCGCGCGCAGTCGTAATAATTTGTCCTATTTCTCTTGCCAGTCGAAGAATAGTTAATCGAGACGTGAGCGCAATGTAACGGCGCGTCAATTTATATAGAAATAGAAATTATGTCAATCTCACGAGATGATTTTACCCGTAAAGCGCAAAATATAAACCAAGAGTAATTCACTTAACGGGTTATTAGGATTTCTTTGCGTTTCAAAGTGTTATTATATCTCGCGCGTATGCGTGCCAAAAAGCCTGTTTTAATTTTTAACTTTTAGCAGCACCTTACTGTATAAATAGTCCGCGTTAATGCATTTCTCGCTAACGATCCTCTTAAACCATGCGGATTTTGCAAATGAGGTGGTAATAACAATAACAATAATAATAATAATAATAATGGATTACGCTCGGGAATTAGCATTCGGTGAACATTTTTACGCAACTTACATAATGTAGGCGTGGGAGATGATATATATAATATAATATTGCGCTCTCACGCATGTCCATCCATGCCCGCTAAACTGCGCACGATACGCGGAAAGGTGATAAGCCTGATATGATAATATAAAAGCGCACCTTGTATATTATAAACTGTCTTGAATTGATCTGTAACGCTATTACATCAAGCCTGGCCTCGATATCCCCACTATACGCGGTCTATTTACATAAAAAAAAAAAAAAAAAAAAAAATGAATAATGCTTGGCGCGCACGAGTTCCATCGATTTTTACAGCGGTCTTCCGTAATTTTCGGAGCCTTGTCGATATTTCGGAGTCCTCGTGTCCTATTAGCAGTAGGAAATGGATTCGGAAAGCAATGGCGATAAAAAAAGGCCACCCGACCCCCGAAGTAACTGGGCCGCAACTTTACACGCCTATGTCAGCATACATAGTCAACGTGGGTTGCTCCAACACCTCGCCCCGTCATCTAATTAGATTAAATCGATCTCACCGGCGCTCGTACGCGATGGGCTCGGCGCGCAGCTCGCCTCTCTATAATCGGCTGTCTCTCTCTCTCTCTCTCTCTCTCTCTCTCTCTCTCTCGCGCGCGCGCGCGCTTTATAATTACACGACTATAACAGTCGGCGCGATGACGTATTATTTATTATGAGACAGGCCTCTCGCGCTCGTTGGGGACAAAAGGGGACACGCGTCATGCGCGACACCGCCGCGAGAGGCCGCGTTACACTTTCGGTTTTGATTCGGGAGCTTATGGTAAATGTGACGATCTGCAATTTGCGTACTGTACATTCGTCCGATAGACTCGATCAGGAAGCCTCTCGTTTTTTTTTTTTTTTTTTTTGGTTTTTTTTTTGGCGAGCAACGGTGTGCTTATCTGTATAATACTCGGTTTATTTCCTTGGGAGTGGCGCTGCAGAGATTTCTAATAATTTATTCGTTGCGCACGTTATAAACGTACGGGAACGAACGTAATGCGATCCCGCTTCACTCATATTTTTTTCTTTATTTTTTTTTTATGTTAATAATCTCGGTCTGATTGCGAGCATTTTTTCTTCGAAAGCTCAAGCCTCGCTATCACTTTGCCAGTCCCTGGGTATCTTCGAGGCTTGCACGCTTTAGCTTTGCGCTCCCGTATAAATGCCCGACGATCGCACGTAGACATGGCAGAGCAGATTATAACGGGCGAAAGCCGATCTTATACATCGGGCATTCCGTATTTATCAAATTTACGACGATTATTATAATTACCAGATACGCGCTATCTACTCGAATTCGGCCGGAAGCATTTTTCAGAACCGATCCTCCGATTTCCATCCTATTAATATCGTACGATTAATCGGCTGGGAAGTCGCCGGAAAGAAACCTGTTCTTTAGATTGATTACATGAAAAAATAAAAGAAGAAGAATGAAAAAAATAAAAGAAAACAAGATATTGTACGAGGAGAGAAGCAAAACATCTGTACATCAGATTCTGCACCATAATGTATAATAACTTGCACTTTGCGAACAGAAACAAAACGGCGGCGACGGCTGCAACGGCGAGGGGGCGGATATTATATTTTCGTAGCTTTCGCTTTCGTTTGGGCTTGACCTTGAAGGCTCGCCGGTCCCCCCTCCCTTCCCCCCCTTCCTTCGCACGCGGACGACGACGAGCGTAGGAGAGGAAGGAGAGGCCGAAGCAGCGACGGCGCAACCTGTGAGAAGATCGGATCAGTCGCGAGAGGATGCGCAGTCCCGCCGCGCGCACCGCCGGAGGAAGTAGGCGATCGCATGAGTCGGGGGGTGAAGGGCGGTGGAGGGAGGAGGTACAGACACTACAGCTCGCTCATATATGCACATTATACGTGTATGTATGTATATATATATATATATATATACACATATGGTAGTCACAGCAGCAACAGAGGCACGAAACGGAGGACGGCGCCTCTCTCGATCCATAGGTGAATGTATATATGTATATATATATATATATATAACAGAGAGGGGAAAACAATAGTGATTGTCTCGAAACATTTACAGCCTAATTATGTGAACATGGCCGAGGCACGGTGGAGTAACAATGCTATAACTCGTAACAATGTACGATTGTTCATTGTCTGCACTCTCCGGGACTCTCTTATATACGTATATGTATATATATATATATATATATATATATATATATATATATATATGCATGCACACACTCACACACACACTCACACACACATATATATATATAGTACCTCCTCCGTCTCCTCTTCATTCTTCGCCTTTCCTTCCTCCCTCTCTTTTCTCTCTCTCTATCTCTCTCTCTCTCTCTCTCTCTCTCTCTCTCTCTCTCTCTCTCTCTCTCTCGTTCGCTGTACATGCACTCGTGCATGTGTGTATGTGCGTATACACGATTCTCCCTCGTCTCTTCCCTTTCTTCTCGCTTCTCGCACCTCTTCCTCTTTTTCTCTTCTTTGCGCGCGTGTTCGCCACGCTTATCTACATTATGATATACTTGTACGGCACTCGCGTTACACGCGTCGCGTCCGGACTCATATATAAGCGCGTTCCGTCGCCCTCGCATCATTATTATTATAAATTGTACGCGCGCGCGCGCACACACATGCAACCCCGCTCCCTCTACACGACCAAAAGTTTCTCGCACGTCGTCGCGCGTTCTTGTTCCGCTTCGGTTCCTGCCCCCTCCCCCTTATATATATATATATATATATATATATATATACATATATATATATATACACAATAATATATACTCCAATAATCGATACATGGGGCACTTTAACGTCGGTCTGACGTCAACCAAAGAGGGTCATTTAATTAGCGAAGGGGGCGCAGGCCTTACTTCTGCCGACTTTACTGACCCCCGGGCTCCCGAACAATATAGCAATATAGCAATCGGAGAAAGTGCGGTGGATATATATATATATATATATATATATATATATATATATATATATATAGATAGGGTGAGGCCGAAGGTTGGGTCGGACGTCGGTAGGTCGGACGTAGTCTCTTGGAAATGGGCAAGAGCAAAGTCCGGGGACTGGCCTATATTTACATTTATTTACCCCCGTGCGGTACGGGTGCGATGGGTGCGGGTCCCTGCACAAAATCCCTAATGGGTGAAATTCGAGGAATGGACGCTCGATCGGGGCGAGGCAAGGGTTTAAAAAGTTTACACAGCGGAGCGTATAAAGAAGCGAGTGCGAGATATTTATAGTGCTGTATATCGCAAAAAGAGAGCGCGCCGCGGTTTATTAGGAGAGGATATCCGCGAGACGAGCGCGCACGCGCGCAAAGGCCATCGCTCGAAAATTCAGCTTTGTGTGCTCTCCCATCCGTGCACCCCCCCCCCCTCGAACCCAAGCTATAGTTACAAAGAGCTACACCATCGCAGAAGCTCTCCAGACGCGCACGCGCACGCAGCACCCGTTCGCTTTGTTATAACGAAATGATCTATATATAATCGGGAACTCGGACCGCACTGGAGGCTCTCGTCCAAAGCTCCTCCTCCTCCTCCTCCTCTTACGCCCTCACCTCTTGGCGGTCGTCGAAGCCTCGCTGACCGCTGCACGACCCGTCTTAATTTATTGCCGGTGCTATATTTACATACGCCATGTGTATAGACAGTGCCTCACACGGTGGAAAGAGTTTGATTTTACAATGAATCCGATATACAGAGAGGAAAAAGGCTCTCTGCGCGCGGTATCCCGTTGACGATGATTTATGCGCATGCGTATCCCTACGTGTAAAGGACGACTTGCAGCGGATTTATAAGATCGTGTGCACGCGAGCGGACAAGTCGCCGCGTCTATTACAATGTGATATTGTAGCCTTTGACTGGCTACGTTTGGCGCGCTCTCGCCGAAGGCCGCGGGAAGGAGTCGTGAATATAATTCGGGTCACTGAACCCCGCCGCGATGGAGCGCTCTCTCGGGGTCGTCGAATAAATAAGAACGCGATATTAAGATTGGTGTAAACATCCATATACACACACATATATATATATATATATATATATATATATATATATATATATAACACACACGCGCGCATGCGAATAATATCATATCAGGAGGAGAGAGAGAGAGAGCGAGTGAGAGAGTGTAGTCTCAATGCGTGGGCGTTTGTTTTCGCGATAACGAGCGCCGCGCTCGCCCGATAAATCCCGCACGTCGCTCGCACGCAGCCTTACGTCCCCGATTGCTCGCTCGCTCGCTCGATCGCTCCGGCGAGTCCTACTTTGCGAGGCACGCCGCGGCGATGGCCTTCGGAACCGCGCGCCCGTCGCCGGAGAATGCACGCGCACATCATCATCGGCATACCGACTATCTAGCGACATCGGTAAACGCGCGCGTATAGGCCCGAAGCTCTTGAAACGTGCCGCGATTTGCGAGCGATATCTGCGACACTGTTATACATTCGTATTCTATATATATATATATATATATATATATATATATATATATATATAATATATATATAGCGCACGCACGGGTCTATTGTTCTGCGCCCGACTCACCTGGAATAACGCGCACTTCCGCTCTTAATCGCGCGATCTTATCGCCCCGCATTTCGTATCGCTCGCTGCCGTATCGACAGCTGTTGCTATATTACATACGCGTGTACGTATAAAAACGCCAGCATCGGCGCGCGTTCTGCCCGTAATATCGCGCGATTTCAAATTAAACGATTCATCCGAGTATATTATGAATTCTTGACATAAGCAGCAAGAGCGAAACTCTTTCGCAATCTCGCCAGATCTGTCGCTGCTCGTATGTCACGAGCGCGTGCCTCGTCACAATAACGCGCGCCTCAGCGCCTGCCTCGCGTAAATGTATCCTATAAAATGGATAATTGGATTCTATAAGCCGGCGACGGTTAGGCGAACTGTGCGCTCCGAATGGAAAATATATAATTAATAAATTCCGCGCGCACCGCAAAATGCGAAAAAAAATACGAAAAACCTGGAACAACGGCTAATACGTGGCGACCCTTACGCCTCGCCAGCTTTGACAAATGGAACGCGCAGTGCAACTGTTCGGAGCGCCCCCTGCTATACGTTGTCTTGAATTACCCACTCTCTCGAAATATAGAGGGTGTTTCGGAAATAAATAAACGCAATGCAAGCTGTTTCGTTAAGAGGAAAATATGCATTTTTACTATTTGCAATATGTTCGCTCGCGCGCTGTGTGTGCCGATGATTATAAACGATGGGTCGGCATCGACTCGAATGGGGCACTGGAACAAGCGAAAAGGCGACCGAAGACTTTTACGCGATTCCCGATAAAAATCGGCAATTGGATGAAATAGCGCTGGTAATAGTCGACAAGACGTGCTGTAATCGTTATAATAATGCACAGTATGCTTCTCCAGAGATGCAATGCTGAGCGCACTAGCAACAATCATATGCAATCCACAATGAACAGTACTACTCTGACGGCACTATTGGTGTATTTGCCAATCTCGCCTATATTCCCTGGCCCGTCTTCTGAATAGCGAATGTGCTACAGTAATGCACGTCAACGAATATACATAAGCATTGGCACATTACGACCCAAAATCAAGCTGTACTTTTATCGAATTGTATATTACTATATCTTAAGTGCACCTGCTTGTGCACGAGCGTCCCTACTCTCTACCAATTATTGCTCCTGCTTACAAGTACTTAACGCATGAGCCTCGGAAATGAAAGCTCTCGTTCGATTTTCTTTCAAAATGTTTACATTACATGTATGCTTCTTGCGATACCTAGAATAAAAGAAAATAAACATACTTCGAACAAAAGTCGACGCAAAGTAAGAGAAATCGGAAGTGCAGTCCTCCAAGAGATGCACACTTACATCTGAGACATCCTGTATATAAACCGCGAGCGAATTGCTTTTGCCGAGAGATAGCGACTGCCGCGAGCGAGCGAACGAGCGATTTGCGGGCTCGACTCGCGCGCCTGTAAGGACGGGACGCCTATACGCATATACATAGGCACACACACACACACACACACACACACTGGCGCGTGCGTAACGTGCGCAAGAAGCTCTCGCATCAGCGGCACGCGCGCCGCGCGTTGTACAGCCGCCACTAATATAACGCGGCCACATCGGCGCGCGCGCGCGCCTTTCGTTTTTCCATCGTCGGCGGTCGGTCCTTGAGAAAATCTTCATGCCTCGTTTCTGAATTTCGTCATCGTCGCGGCTCTCCTTGCGGGATCTCGCGGTGCGCGCGCTCCTTTGGCGTCGTCACCGTCGTCGCCGTCGTCGTCGACGCCCTCGTCGAGGCTCGCTCGCGCGCCCAGCGCCGCGTTCCCCTCCCCGCGGCCGAGTTTATTATAACGACGTCGACGGCGGCCACGGCGGCCACGGCGGCGCGGCGTCGGCTCTTTCCTTGAAGGAGAGTATAAACAGAGGTATAAATATAGAGAGAAAAAGGAAATCAGCCACGCATTTCCTTGGCATAGATTGCTATAGGAAAGGAGTGGACCTCTCTCTTTCGCTGGCGCTCGTCCTCTCCCCTCCCTCTCTCTCTCTCTCTCTCTCTCACTACATCAGTACATACCGACAGGAGCGCCGCTTTAGATGCAACGCGGCTCGCTCGTGAGAGCGGAAAATCCAAGGGGAGAAAGAGCGAGGAGTCCCGATAAACGGGACGTTGCGAGCTTTTCGCTCATAATGCATCTATATATTTAAACAATGTCGCGAGGACGGTCATTGGGGCGCCGCGAGTCCCGCGGAAACGACCGAGGCGCATTCCGAGACAACAATCGCCGTAAGCTTCGACGCACGAGCCGGAGTCGCTCGCAGGCCTCGTTAAAATAATATTAAGACTGGCGTCGCCCGCCATTAGCGTCTCGCGCGGGCGCGCGGGTTCGGGCGATCGGTTTACCGCGCGGGCGCCGCGCGCCGTTTCCTAATTATTCTTACGGCCTGGCGACATATATATATATATATATATATATATATATATATATAGCCTAAAACGAACGACGACCGTTGTCCTTAAGGTGTGCGATATCGTCGACATATTAACGTTAACTATTATGTGCATAAGCCAGGCCATTAGCCGGCCAACCATTGCGTGACCGCGCGCGGTCCTTTTGCAGATAGATACACGTATGCGTGTATATAATTGTGTATATATGTACACATAATAACTTTCGTTAAATACGTTTGTCCACTTAAATATTTGATATATATATATATATATATATATATATATATATATATATATATATATAGGGAGCTGCGCAAAATCAATGCTCCGCGGAGTCCCAGCGTCAAGTGATCTGGAACTTGTTTTACCCCCCCCCCCTCTCTCTCTCTCTTGCTCTATCACTCACCGTGACTATACTGTCTTGGACGTTTCGCGCATTTGGCTCCCGAACAAGCGTGGAGCGTGAGCGCTTTCTAGGCGTGACTCAGACACTATATAATTATCATTATAGCTCGCTGATTCTGCTCGCTTGTATATTAAGGAAACGGTTTATTTTAGAAGTAGAGAGAGAAAGAGAGAAATAGTAAGTGAGCGAGTGGGACGAGTGGCCCGGCTAAATTATACAGTCGTTGGTGGAGAAGCAGAACAGGACTTAATTATCCATTCGGCTAAATAGCCTTTCCAATACGTCACTGTTTATTTACATCGATGCAAATCAGCTACTTATCTCCTCGCTCGGGAGCAAAATTATTATAATCCACGATTGTTGCAACTTGAAAAAGGTACTAACTACTGCTCTTGCCGCTGTCTCTGAACTGCCGGTCGAAAATAACAAGCGCGCGCTCGCAGTGCGCTCCTGTACATTTCTATATGGAAAGACCTATTTTTTTCTGCACCGATCCGACGTCGAGTGGAGAGGGATCAACCTTGAAAGCTTGCATGAACTCGGTACAAGCTAAAAGGGCGGGGAGGGGGGTTGCAGGCAGGTGCTGCTCCGTTTAAAAAAGAACGGCGGAAAAGTGCAGAAACACGGGGAGAACAAAAAAAAAAAAAAAAAAATAGCGCGACTGCTCGCAACGCGAACGCGCGTACTGTGCACACGAGAAAAGGCCCCTATAATCCGTATCTACGCATTGAAAAGTCGTTAAATTATTCCGCGGGCTTTTCTGCCACGAGCGCGGCTAAGATTAATAAAGCGCGGGGCCCCTTGACGTATAGCCTTGGACGAGGTTACGCGCCAGCGCTGCGGATGGCGTAAAAGCCTCGCTCGTTTATGCGCCGTGCGCGCCGCGCTCGCCTTCCGCACGCGGCTGAACGTCGCGGCGCTCGTGGTCGGCGAGCCGCGCTCGCACAGGCACGCTCGAAGGATATCCGCTCGGTGTGTGCGTTCGCGCGTGCGTGTGCGTGCGTGCGTTTGAATATATATGCATGCAGCTGTACGAAGAATGTGTGAAAGAGAGAGAGAGAGAGAGAGAGAGAGAGAGAGAGAGAGAGCGAGGAGAGAGGCCCGAGGCGGTGGCGACGACAGCAGCAACGTTTCCACGCGTCATTTACAGAAACTCTCCCCGTCCGCGTCTAATTAACTAATTCACGGCCTGCCGCTTTTTCTCGCTAATATTATCGCCCAAGGCATGATCATTCCTCTATTAGAACATCTCCGGACAATTAACGGCAAGGATATATTTACATGGGGGGGGGGGAGGCGCAGCCCAATGATGAGACGAGAACCGTTCGCCGATACCTACGCGAGCGGTGTCGCGTTCGGCCCCGTTTTATGGGACAATTCCCTGCCCGATCGACTTTCCAGCAATATATTCGCCCCGCCGAGCGGGTGTATCATAAATCATTATCGAGCATCCCGGACGCGTGAAATGTCGAATGGCAAACAGGGACGCGCTCCTCCTTCCCTTTATTTCCCCGTCGCCCCGTGCACGCTTACGGGGTCATCTTTATATGCATTTATCATAAGGGCTCTTTCTTTTGCGGCGTGTCTTAGTTGACTATTCCAAAAAAAAAAAAAGAAAAAAGAGAAACAATAACGAAAGAATGAAAAGGAGACGCGGCATCTTCCAACGGTAAACCAGGAGGAAGACGTCTACGCCTTTCACCATCGGTCTCTTATGCGCGAAAATTACCTGTACTCTCTCGTAACGGATTGATTACCAGGAAGAGGAGGGGTTTGCCTTCGATAAATCCGAATGATCGCGCGATTCAAATAGAGGAAGTGAAGGAGCCGGTCGACCGTTACCACCGCGATATATATATATATATATATATATATATATATATATATATATATGTTCGTATAATGATCGATCGTTCTTATCCTATACGTTCGCGAATGTATTATTATGGCATGCGTGTATTATATACATTACTTTGTCGTGTTACTTTATATACTTCTGTGTGTGTGTGTGTGTATTCCCGCACGTGCGCGTGTGTGTTTGCACATTATGCAAAAGCACTCATGCGGACTCCCGATAAAATTTCGCACGTACATTATAAGAATCGACATCTCCGCATTCTGCATATTCGAATCACTCGAACGTCCAAAGTTCCGCCGAAAATATATGTCCCCTTTATGTCGTTCAAGCAGTTGTCCCCGCTATTCCCAACGCACACTCCGTACACGTATACACACGCGCGCGCCGCGGCAATTACAATTGGCGAATAACAATGAGGAAGAAACAAGCGCGCCGAAAAAAAAAAAACAATTGGTCGACCGGTAGTTTTCTATCACACGCGCATGAAACCAAACAAACCACCATTGTCTTCCATCTCTCTCTCTGTCTCTCTCTCTCTCTCTCTCTCCCTCCCTCTTTGGATACCGTTCGGTCCCGCATATAATACTCCCATGTTCGGATCAGGGCTCTATCGCTCTCTTTCTTCCCGAGCTCAGCCTAGAAAAGGGTCCGCGGCGATTGTTTCTACGAACACCGTGCAACTGTATATAATAGGGTCTAGGGATACATAATAGACAGGGTGAGGGTAGCCGAGCGCCGCAAAATCAGCGCAGTTTAACAATTCGGGGGCTCTCGTGAGAAGTATCATAGAAGTCTCGATGACCTCCAAGAACGGGTCGCAGAGACCAAGTTTCGCGAGGTCTTCGTATCTCACCCCCCCCCATCCATATACATTATGTAAATGGTTAAATTTATATATTCCTTGGTACGCACCCGTCGTGCTCGTGCGCGAAAAGTCCATACACCGTCTAAGCTGGAGTTTCAGTAGTATCGCTAAATACCTCCCTCTCTTGTTTACGTTTATATGTATATATATATACAGTATATATATATATATATATATATATATATATATATATATATATATATGCATATATCTCCTCCCTGTCGTCGCTGCTGCCCCCCTTATTCCATAAGCCGCGTGTCGAAGGAGCGCGCGGATGCCAGCTGCAGTGGCGAACAGGTGCTGCCGGACGGGACATTCGACCAACAAAATAAGACGAGAACCGCGCGCGAACCGTAGTATCAGCTGTTTGGTGCGTTCCGACAGAACTCATATATATATATATATATATATATATATATATATATATATATATATATATATATATCTGCATAATAAAGCGTATTATATATGTATACTCGCTGCAAAATCTCGGACAACATCTAAGTGTAAATAGATTTGTGGCGGACATATACCAGCTCTTCGTGTATATTTATCATTATGTTATACTTTGAACTTTGAGATCATATCTAAATTGTGAAAATTTACGAAATTTAATTTAATTAAATTAAAAAATACTCACAACAAAATGTATAATCACTCGTCGATAAGTTGAATGAAATTAAATTTTCACTTATTCGATTTATAGAGAATATGACATTGTACCCTGTTCTTGACATTAATACGGATTTATGAAATGCGACCAATCAGAAAATATTGTCGATCGCGTGTATTGGTAAAACGTGGTTGTTTACGGATCGGTGGCGTTATGGTCGATACTGCTTGGTCATGCGCGTGCGCGTTTTTTTTTTCTACGGGGCTCACCGGCTACATACGCCTGTCCATGTACGCTTATTGCGTACACCGAACGCTCATTTATTTATTTATTTTTCATTCTTACCAGCATGTTCTGATAGACGGAAAGATTGACGCATTACGCAAATATGCGTATACACACAGTGATAAATTCGTTATCATTGCCGAATTTTTTAGCACATACACACACACACACACACACACACAGCGACAAAGCGTATCTTTCCCATTAATTAATATCTAGCGATATAGATACATATAATATTTACCTCACTTATCGCATTTATCGAGATATACACTAAAACGAAAGTTCAGCGCCCGATTTACTACTTGGGCACGTATGCCCTCATTTCGGGAAAGTGAAATTCCATCGACATATACAATACACGCAACTTGGTATACCCTATATGTAACAGCTAGTTTTCGCGTCCACGTATCAATCCGCGCATTTGTACACGCGTTTACGCATATACCTGCGTACACCGCATGCCGAAATGGCCCCCATCCCCGTCTCTCCCGTACCTGCGCGTATTCGCCGACGAACATGTTTTATATATATATATATATATATATATATATATATATATATATATATATATATGCATAGATTCCCGTCGCACGCGGACATACGCTCGTTTCAGCATCGCGAATTCGCTAGCGCTCTCGCTCTTGGCTTTTGATCGATCCACGCACACGCGCGCGCGCACACAGACACACAGCGTGTATGTTCGCGCTCCCACTGTTTTACAGTTCCGCTTTTTGCCGCGCGCAAAAACGGGGCGGGTATACGTGAGTACGCAGCGTTTGGCACTTACCGCAGTAATCTGTGTGTGTATGCTGTACATATATATATATATATATATATATATATATATATATAAGTACCTGCGCGCGCGTCACGCGCGACGAACTAAGCGCGGATAATTGTAGACTACATAAATTTTATGGACTTTCAATCAAATAGTAATTCAATTTGCGCGCCGCGAAAGCAGTCCCGGAGAACTGACATCCTAATTATTAAATTACATCGTGTACCTATCTATATACATATACATATGCATGTATATGTATGATACAAAAAGTTTCGGAGAGAAACTACACTATATAATTGCAAAGTTACTTCTCCCTTCATATAAGTTTAACTGGTATGCCTATCTATATATCGTGCTTTTTGCCATCCCAACTGTTCGCGACATGATTTCCCGTACGTAATCCAAAGTGAGAAGGAATTTTTTTTTTTTTTTTTTTTTATTTGATCGCGCATAACTTTGAAAATTAGTTCGCGGCTGCAGCGAAATATCGCGAAATGGCTTTTTGAACAGCGCAAAGAGCGAAAGTCGTAACGAGTCTCGTCGGGCCATCGTCCGTTTCAAAAATTCGAAACCCTAATATTATAACGAGAACGAAGCGCGTACATGTATATGTAAATGTGTCTGTGAACGCGTACGTGCGCGCGCGCACAAGCTCGATCGCGGCGAGTCGCCGCCGTGCCGCGACGCGGTCGTAAATTATATTGAAAATTACGAGCGGCCAAAGGAGAACCGCGCAAAAAAGACCGAAGTGCGCGCGATCTGGCGGCTTGGGAGAGGGGGACGGGGGACGGCGGGGGATAAAGAGAAAGACGAGCCGCGAACTCTCTTTGGCATGCCACAGCCGCACTACGAGGAGCTGCAGCGAGACCTTCTCGATTCTCCGCGGCAATTCAACGCAGCCTTATATATATATATATATATATATATATATATATATATATATATATATATATATATGTATATATACGCGTAATTTCTCTCCCTCGCGGCTATCAGTGGTCTGTACGAAAACTTTTTTCTGACCCCCCCCCCTCCTCCTCTCTCGCCGTCAGTCTCTCTCGTTCTCTCTGGGCCGTATCCCGCACGGCGCAGAGAGGCGCGG